>JABFQM010004044.1:0-10305 GCA_022816865.1 Zelostemma sp. ZL-2020
TTGAACTTTACTTGCTACATCAAAAGTACTATTGTCCATCAACTTTGGATGTCTCAACCAAAGGTTTCAGTAATTCGTATTTATCAAAGTTTTTTGGTTGTGACATCCAAACCTTTGGTTTTTACATTCGAGCATTTCTTTCCGTGTGCCGATTTAGCGGTGTCAAATCCGCTTTGCAACGAATATTTAGCAACTTTCAAGTCCCACGATTGCACCCGGTGCTTAATTCGCACAATTCTTTACCGTTTAGGTACAATGTCTGGTCCGATTATTTATAAGAATAATTCGGGACGTGACGCAAACTAACCTCGAAATACATCGAGAAATTATCAGGAGCTCTCTTACCTCTCACGTGCATTCGTTTCGATGTTCGGCCAGTGAAAGGGGCGAGTGTCGCTGGCTTTTTCCGGAAGAACCGAAAATCCAGCGACACTAGCGCCCTCGATGCACTGGCGCGACGATCGCAACCGCGCGAGATTTTGAATTTACGTTCTTTATACTTGAACGGCATTATTATCACAACAATAGAAACGCTTCATTCGGTCCGATAATTGCTTCCTCAACTTTAAGTTGTCATATCTGAGTCAATTTTTATCGTAGAAGTATAAAACTAAGCTCAATCGATTGGGCAAACCTTTATTATTCAAAATCAACGAAAATATGAAAATCGATTATTCGGCCACTAGACTCCGTTCCTCATTCCAGGTCACATATACAATCCATTTATGAAAAATAAAAGCTAGAAAAAAACACACGTGTCTTCGTTCACCTCCGTGCACTTTACGTCACGGAGTGGCAACAATTCATTCCTAAATAAGGAAAGTACTCAAAAATATGAATGAAGCAATAGTTATATAATTTGCAATAGATACGTATTGATTGATAGCACTAAAATTCAAAAAAATGAACGATAAAAACACGATAATGATGAAATATAACACAAATATGCTACTTTTCTCCGTTGACTACGGGTTAAATTTGACACCAGTGGATCACGCTTCAGCCGCCAGGCGGCGCCAGACGGAGACAAATGCACACAGCCCGTAGCCGAAAGTAGTGCCTCATACAAATATGATTTTGTAGACATTACACGGCAAATTTTTCTCACTGCAGCGGTGGCGGGCCCGCACCGCTAAACGCAATTAAACTCCTAAAAGTATGATACAAAGTCGGCATAACTTTATCTTTTACTATAGCCCGGTTTTTTCTTAGCCGTCACTTCTAGGGCCCGCCCTTAATGGTTTAACTGAGGACAAGAAACTATACGTTGCCATCTGACCATACATGATCACAAATGTAAAAAACTCATTCAATCGACGAACAATTTTGCAGGAAGAAATTAAAAATCAAAACATTTATTTTCAGTTATCTTCGACGTTTTTATAGTCTCTTTTACATTTATGATGTTCATACCAAAAATTCTCGATTTTTTATTACCATTGGAAGACCCTCGTCCTAACAGTTTTATGATTGAAGAGGACATTAATCAATCTTTACGTTTCTGTAATAACATTTATGCATTATACTTTTTCAATTTTTTGAGTCTTTACATAACAGCTATGTGCACGCAAACTATAGCGTTATTCGGAATGTTAATAGCAAGTTATGCAAGCGGAATTGTTCAATTCATAAGGTAAGAATTTACATGGAGAGAAATTATGTACGAGAAAGTGCAACATTTCGTTCGAAAGCTTGAAATTCATGAAAGTACGACATTGTTTTGCGAAATGTAAATCGTATGGTTGTAGATACTGGAGCTATTATGTAGTGCAATCTTAATAAGCTTGTAATAGAACAAAAGAAGGGCGGAAAATCCAAAGGGGCTCGGGACCATTTTTTTCAAAACGCATTTTTTTGCATATGAGGCATTCTTTTACAAACCGGACACCAAAATGGACGACCCATTTTTGAATAGACTGAAAATTTTTTTGACGGTTCGAAACATGAAATTAACGACACGTGTTTTTTTGTTTCGGCAAAAAAAATTTTTTTTTCTTATTACAACAATTGTAAATGTTGATAAATCAGCGATCCCGCCATTATATAATCTGATGTATCTCCGGTTCTATTTATCGTAGAGAATGCTTCAACATCTTATTTTGTAGCTAATGAATAAGCGCAGGTGGACATATTTTTTAAAATTTCAATTAAAATATATTTGGAAATGTTATGAACAATTGAAATTTTCAAAGTCAATTATGACGCTGGTCCCACCCATGAAAAAATCTGCAAAAAATACCATCGTGTTCCTCGTCAAATTTCCTAAAGAAACCATGTCTCAAAAAAATGGAGACTTCAACGGCGCTGTTTCAAATAAATAAACGAGTCGAGCGCAACGCACCGCACGGCGACGCGGCAGCGCGGAGTGGTGGAGAGCCCTCGATAAGCGCGGTGTTACAGTTCCATTATATGCGATGTTATCAACCAGACACTGTTGAAATCGACAATATATTTAACAATGAATATTTTCTTAATTTTTACATAAATAAAATAATTATTTTTGCAGTGTCGCAAATAATTTTTCGGAATTCGGAAATTAGTTTAAGGTGATTAGGAAATGATTTTTTGCAGCAATGTACGAACATTGCAATTTATTAAATGATACAGTCATTTTTGTAGAATACAAGTTATTATTCTTATGATACATTATTGAATCTATTTCATGACAGCTCTTGCAGCGAGCCTTTTCAAAGTTCCACCTACACCATCGCATGCTCCTTTACCATGAGAAGTTGGAAAAAAATGCCACTCGGCTGTCATGCCAAAATCTTCTTCATCGTAGCAGAGATTGATGAAATTTGTTTTATTTTTGTATTGTGCGCTTGATCCGTCTGAGAAGTATATAATTTTGTCTATGTTCGTCAAGTTCGCTTGTAAAAATTCTACTAGATATTTCTGAAACAGGTGAACTGCAACCGCATCGTGATGCAAACATTCGAAAATTATAACTAAACCCTTCATTTGTATTTCATTATCGGTATCTTTATAATATATCGCAGATGGATGAATAGTTGCCTGATTGTTGTTCCGATGCATACCGTGGACGGCATTTTAAACAACAAAAGCATAATTCTCTAAAAAATCACATACAACGATGCATTCGTTCTGTGTCAAATTTATTTCTGTATAATTGAAGAATTCGGTTTGCTGTTTAACTAAAAATGAATGAAGTAATAATTTTTCTAAACTGGATTGCAACAGTCGCAAGTATTCGTCTACTGAAGATATAACAGTCTGTAAAGTTGTTCTATCAACATTTGTCCACTGTCCGAATGTTACGTTGTCGATGCAATGCTGTTCAAATGTTCCTTCCAACTGCTCGATCAAATTCTCAACACCAGGACACGCAGTGTAAGTTCCGAAATAACAGTTGGTAGATGCTGGTTCACAAGTCATAGGTCTTAAACAGTAATCAATATAAAATTGAGAAAAATATTCATTGTCAAATATATTGTCGATTTCAACAGTGTCTGGTTGAAAACATCGCATACAATGGACCTGTAACACTGCGCTTATCGAGGGCTCTCCACCACTCCGCGCTGCCGCGTCGCCGTGCGGTGCGTTGCGCTCGACTCGTTTATTTATTTAAAACAGCGCCGTCAAAGTCTTCATTTTTTGAGACATGGTTTCTTTAGGAAATTTGACGAGGAACACGATGGTATTTTTTTCAGATTTTTTCATGGGTGGGACCAGCGTCTTAATTGACTTCGAAAATTTCAATTGCTTATAACATTTCCAAATTTATTTCAATTGAAATTTCAAAAAATATGTTCACCTGCGCTTATTCATTAGCTCCAAAATAAGATGTTGTAGCATTTTCTACGATAAATAGAACCGGAGATACATCAGATTATATAATGGCGTGATCGCTGATTTATCAACATTTACAATTGTTGTAATAGGAAAATAAAATTTTTTTTTCCGAAACGAAAAAACACGTGTCGGTTAATTTCATGTTTCGAAGCCTTAAAAAAATGTTCAGTCGATTCAAAAATGTGAAGGTCATTTTTAATCAAAATCCGTCCGATTTGTAAAAGAATGCCTCATATTTAGATTGAAACATTTCATCCTTTCAGAAAGTCTGAAAATCCACTCGAAGTATAGAGCGGAATTGCACTCGAAAAGATTTAGCGTGCTCGAAGAAGAGAATTCGGAGAGGTTATTTTCCCGAATATATATTTCAGTTTGAAAATGAAAGATCCGGCGTAGCGTGTTCGTAGCAGGGCTAAGCGTAGCTGGCAGATCGATTACACCGTGTATTCCGCGGGACAGGCTGAATAGAGCTACGTGAGTAGATACATTTTGAGCATAATGGTATTCAGGCGTAGTCACAAAAAAGCGGCACAATACGTCTTCCGTAGAAATGAATGGGCTGTCGGGAAATCAGGACGCTTCGTCTGCAACGCGAAAGATCCTTCTCTCTCGCGCAAAGCGCGACGAAGAAATGAAAATAACGCGATCCCGGCCAAGATTGGCCCCGACGACATTTCCCCCGCAAAAACTTAAGTTTCGAAGGCACGTTCGGTTTTTCCGGCTTCGATCGCGCTGATGAAATTATGGCTGTGCTTTTTTCTTCTTCTTTCATCGTCGAATCTTATTCGAACTCCGGCGGAAGTGGCGATCTGAGAAATTTTTGATAGATATCTATTGAATTTTTCCCCAAGGTGTAACTCGATGAATGCCGGTACCGGCATAAAATCTGCCCTTCCGTGGAATCGATGAAATATCTTTGCACAAAAAGCGGAGGAAAATGAAATATAACGAAATATCTTTTGAAAGACGGCCTTGCGCAGTCGAGCGTGATAGGCCGGCTACAAAACGATCGTTATCTCTCTTGAATCGACGCCGATGTTCGTATTTTTATCGCTAAACTGTAGTTTGTTCGTTGCACGTTCTTTGTTTGATCGTATTTCGAAGATTTTCAAATTTCACCCGAAGAAATTCAGAGGGTTAATTGAATGCAATACTATATAATTATGATAAACTAATCATTCAATGCATTATTGCATGGTTTAGGATAATAATGCTATAATAATAATCTCGTCAATTAAACTTACCCACAACCTGTTTCCACGTGATCGCGGGGGTTGGAAAACCGTCTGCCTGGCAATCAATGGACACGCTATGATCGACAATAGCGCCTTGATCGACCGGCTCCTTGGTCCACTTTGGCGGTACTGAAAATGCCAACAACTCGATTCAATCGCCTTTCGCGCCTTCAATTTTTCCCCCGTACAATAAACCGTACAAATCATGCTTCGCCGCAAGCAGGTTCATCGAATTACGAAAGGATTCATATAAAAATGGAGCAGACTGTAAAAGCATTACCTTCATTCCGGAAGTAAGCGAGTTTTTCGCGAATCGTTTCGAAATTCGTTTTCTATGAAAATATATAAGGATGCGACGTTGCATTAAACGCAAATAATCCGATAATCGAACTTCGCAAGCATCATACGTTGGGTTTATATCATGCGCAACACACGCACACGGCAGTGCGGAAATTCAAATCTCGCGCATAAAGACAAATTGGGTCAGAACGACGAATTCAATTTTATAGCTTTCGCAGCACTCGCGTCGCGGGGTAATTTCGTTACTGCCATTACGTGCGTTGCAAATATCAATTGCGGACTGTTAAGTGCTTCCTTTATCATGCTTTGCTTTCAGGCTTATCAAAACATCGTAAAATCAGAAGAAAATAGCTGATAAATTATTCGCGTTCAATGACGCACAATCATGAACACGTTCGATCTTTTTGAGTGCATTTTTGCACTATGAATTGCTTGGAGTGAAAAATGAGAGTGAAATATGTCACTCTAAAAGATAGAGCGTGCAGTGTGGGAAATCGTTGTCAATCAATATTAAAATGTCCATTGGTAACGTTATAGCAAGTACATGCCACTCAAATGCGCTTGTACAAACAACCGGCAAATCGAGTCCTACGGATGCACTAATTAATAACGTCAGTTCAATTACGCAGCGTGTCATGCTTGGCTGCCCCGACAGAACAAGTTCGTACCGTGAATCGCACAGCAAACGAGTTACGACGTTCATGAAACGCGAAAGCATTTGCTTCCCTGAGGCGAGGAGCGAGACTTTCTTCCTGTTTCGACGTGCCATACACGAGATCCCGTTGCCGCAATTTGTTTCTCCCTCGTCCCGTCGACGAGCGAATTCCCCGGAAAAAAAGTCTCGATCCTCGCGATGCTTCGTGCATTACATCCTTTTGTATTTAGAGTCGATTGTGCTCGGCTAATCGTGGGGTCGCGTGGAATCATGATGCTGTGAACCTAAGCTTTTCTCGCGTTCATTAAGATCAGACCACATTCAGTTTATTTTACACTCGGGGCCGTTTTCCACCGACCTCGAAGGTACTAAAATCTTATTCCGAGCTACAAACTCTCGCGATTCCTTGGAGTGCCGTATTTCGCCGGAAAAAGTGGAAGTAAGTACGGCTTTTCTGGTTGGAGCGAATTTTTTACTTCTATAGAGTGAAGATCTTTTTCTATTCTGGAAGAGCGAAGAACTCTTCCCGAAGAATGAGGTTTTTTAAGTAAAGGAAACGAGTTTCGAGCAATAGATTACATGGTTAATGAAATTTATGCGCTCGAGGTCGGCTTTGGCGACGTTTTATTTATATCGATTTAACAGTGAAACTGTTGAGGATCGGAGAATCCCGTATTTCACGAGCTGGCCTTATCGATCAGCGGAAATTGCGTGTGTCAGGTGCTTTATTACACATTAAATATTGGCATCAAGAAATGCTCACGGCGAATAATCCCATAGAAATCCCGAATGATGAATTTTCTCATGGAAAGTGTGCTATAAATTTTCTTGGAGTGAGATGCGCACTCTAATCGGATCTATTTTGACTCCGAAGAACGTTCGAAAGTACCGGGATTTACACAAATGAGAATTTCGTCGCGAATTCTTCAACGACGAAATCAACGTCTCGAAAAGGTTTTATTTCTCTCGAATGAAAGACGCCGATGTTTCGAGAGCCAGTCCCGAGACAATACAAATCTGGAGACGAAGATTCGCCGAGAGCGAAAATCGTGAAAATAACGACGCGCGAGATTCGGCCATGAGCTATGCCTTCCGCGGGTTTTCCCCGGGAAACCTGGAAAAACCGAGATTAACGACCCAGAGTTCTTTGATTCTCGGAAAAGCATCAAGCCTCGAAAGAGATTAACTTTAGATACGGATAACCATCGCTAAATCTTTTAAAGTCAAGTTCCACTCTTTTGTATTAAATTTATCCGCTCTCACTGAAACGGCGGAATGTTTCGTTCCAAACTGGAGTGAAATGCGACGAGAAAACGCCTAATTTCATTCAATTTTCATTTTTAGAGTGGAATTTAACTCCGCGAGATTTATCGCGTGCTCGTAGTTATTTTTAGCTTTTTTCCGGAGGAGAGTACGAGCGTGTTTTCGCAGCGAAATCATGATGAATTAGTGACACGTTTGCACGTGCAGTGTTGTAGCGCCATGTTCCGCGCTTTTGAGGTAATCAAAATTTACGATACTTTGGTGGTCATGGAAATCAATGTAAGCGAAGTGCGCCGCGTTCGTCCATTATTCGGTAATTATGTTCGCCCCCGCGCGTGTTAATCGATGATTATTACGTAGTCCTAACACCCCTACGTTGGGTCATAAAAATCCTTGAAGTTCGTTCCGATGAACTATTCCGTTATTCCCGAGATGAGCATCGGTAAATTAAGCGCGAATTTGATTTAACGCCATGCTCTCTAATTTCTGTAAAAATTCTTCGTAATTCCTGCAATTAAGAACCGATCATTGATCTCGTTAGTCTCGTTTTTCTCCGGGCGTCAAAACAGTCAGAAAATTCGTTCCGTTCGAGCGCGATGATGCATCGAGCCACGGGGGCAGAAATAACCGCCACTTTTCTTCCTCATCCCCGCGATATTTCAAGCAAGATTTTGTTCCGTGTACGGATTCTCCGATCCCGCGTGCTCTGAAGCTTTTCTGGTATGTACAATATACAGATACATATAGGCGTTTCATATGTGCGTGTATATAAAGTCGCCGAACGTTCCGTGTTGTTAATTTAATGACAGTCGTTAACGACGTCTGGGTTGGAAGTCAACACAGACACCGCAGGTCGATCGTTGGATCGTGGTTCGTCTTCCGCGGAGAGCAAAGGGCGCTCCGAAATCTATGGAAACAACGTTTCGGCCCCACGATCAAAGGATAGACTCTCTTGATGACGCCGTTGCGTCGTCGGATCGTTAATTTTCCAATTGATTACCAGAGGAATCCGCAAGGGTTCGAGATCCGAGGACACGGAGCGTCATCTACGTGGAACCACGGGAAAACAGATGTTGCAACATCTGGAAATTTCACTCCAAGGAATTCAGAGTTAAATGTCCAACCGAATTTGACTTTGAAGGAAAGAGTTTTCGCGTTGGCTCCACGTTTTCCACCTTTTTTTAGCTCTGAAACAAACCAGCGACGGAGAGACTGGTCGAGTGCTCGATGGCACCAGCGACGTTGCTGATGAGACAGGTGTAATTCCCGCTGTGCTTAGCCGTGACGCTATTTATCGTCAGGATATTCGAGAACGGCGGATAGTCGCTTATCTGAATGTTGCTGGTCCTTCCGGGGTTCGCCTCGGAAGATGCGTCCACGTTTTTCAGCCGAATGGGCTCATTGTCCAGGAACCAGGTTATGTTGAAGGGCTGGTCTCCCTGGCTCGCGGTACACATGACCTGCGTCCTCATGCCCTCGGTGACGCCGTCCTCGAAATAAAAGGGCGAGATCCGCGGCGGAACTACAAGGGTCAGTAGTGTATGGAACACAGTAGTGTATGGAACGCATCCATTCCATTTTTCCGCTAAGCTCCGAGGATTTATGCCATTGGGGCAGTTTTTTCGGAGCTTACGCTTTCTAGACCCTTTTTTAACGCTTCCGGTAACGATGGCTTACCTTTTGGCACGTGATTATGGGCAATGAGCAGCGTTTCCCAATGTCGGATTTTTCGACGAAATTTAAATCGTGCTTTTTTTGGAAATGGGAACGTTTGTTTTTGTTTGTGCTTTTATCAGAAAAATGGAGCCAATTATTGAAGTCGTGTTTAAATAAATGAAAAATCCTTGCTCGAAACATGAAGTGATATATCCTTTGTTTCATCACTGAATTTGTGCAAATAAAGGAAATGAATCAAATCGAAATGTTCCGTTTTATGTTTCAAATCAAACACGATGATGTGTTTTCGATGCGCAAACTGTTGGGCGAGACATAATATTTTTGCGAAAACCGTTGGGTTTAATTGTACCGAAATATCAATCGACAAAAAGTTATTCATTTTCCATCGGAAAATTCTGGGGTTGAAGTTTAATTGATTTTTAGCTTTTATTGCGAACGGTCGAATTCAATCGAATAAATTCCGAATTTAGAGAGGTAATGAAGGCCGTTTTTCGTGAAAATGAAATCCGACATTGGTAAACGATGATACGTACTCGGAAAATGGTTCAATATAGAAACATTTCGCCTGTAAAGTCAATTCTTAGGAACGCAAAATGCCGAAATTCTGAACGAATCTGCGGTATTGAGAGACGCGATCTTTCGATTACGTGCTGTTTTTAACGAATTGTCAAAAATATGTGAGTTCTTGATGAGAGGGAGAAACCATTGCTACGCATGTGATGTCGATGTGGTGATTGGTGTAATAATTGGAGTTTGTTATTACGGAAGATGCAGTTTTCGTGATGTCGGTGTTGTTTTAAGGGGTTACATGCAGTTGTAGTGGGCCAAAATTCAAGAATTTTTTTTATACTTAAAATTCATATTTGAATACGAAACGAAATGTCATTTGATAGTACAAGTATCTAACTACTCATTTCAATTTTTTGGTTAAAATAGATTGAAAAAAGGGCGAGATACAGCACATCTCCGAATTTTTTTTTTTTTTTCGCTGCACACGATAACTTGAGATCTTCTTATCTAAAAAATACGAGTAATAGGATTCTGTTAGTAGACATCAACATCTGCTGAATGAATGGAGGATTTATTTTTAATTCCAATTTTTACGAAAATGCGAGTGGAAAAACTAAAAAGTCACTTTTTTTGGTTCTTAAGGTGGATCGATACTTTAATGCAAGGGTGAATTAGAAAAAATATTTATAACGCAACGTCATTAATTACATTTAATATGCCAGTATAATTTATTTAAAAACATCTTCTTCACGAAAAAAAATAAGCCACTTAAAAAATTGTGCAAAAATGCTCGTAACGAACAATTGAAAATTTTAACAGTTTTTTAAAAGAAAAATGTTTATTTCTTAGCCA
>JABFQM010004045.1:0-10305 GCA_022816865.1 Zelostemma sp. ZL-2020
TTCAGACATTGATAAAAGACGAAGAAAGTCAGTATTATAATGATGAAATTGCAGTACCAACGATCGTCTATTTTCGTAAAGGGTTTTTATTGCAACATATTTTATACTAAAGTATTTGGTAAAATAATTGAGTTTCATTTTCTCTATTTACCTATGAACCTAACTTATTACTGTCCAATTTACGGCAATTTACGGCGCGATTGGTGGCGTAACTGTACGGAGTAAAAGAGACATTTGAAAATGCATCGCTGTCAAGTTTTTAAAAACTGCGCTCCGTACACGGAAAGAAAATTGCATGGAAACTATTTTCGGTCCCATAAGTTTCACATTTTACGTAATTTGAATATGTTTTTTAGGCGCTTATATTATAATCACGGCTCTTTGATTTCTCCGTAATTGAACCTCTACAATTTATTACTCTTGATGTTTCTACATGTCCGGTCCATCATTGTCTAGTGGTTAGGATACCTGGCTCTCACCCAGGAGGCCCGGGTTCGATTCCCGGTGGTGGAAATTTTTTTTCGTCGCGATTGACAATTATGGCTTATTTTTTATTTATACCCACAAGCAATAATCATCAATATTTTTGAAAAAGGCCAAATTTGTGTGTCATCTCCACACAAATTTATAAATTGAAAAAATTCACATTTATTTATAATTCGATTCAAAGATTCAATGCATCAAAACCATGCGCAATGTTCATGTGATTACATTTCCTTTTTAATTCTCTTTAGGACTTTAGGATTAGGATTTAGGATCTTCAAGACTCTTCAGGACTTTAGGATCTTGAGGATCAGGATTTAGGATAACATTTCGATATTTTGTATTTCTTCCAAATTCAAAATCAAGTAATGATTTCACAGCAGCGATTCATTAACACAATATATTTATTCTCTCTTTTTTTCAATACTTTTTCACATTTTTATACAACAGAAGATTCTTCGCATGTAACAGAGAGACAGTTTCAATAATACTTTTTCAGATCTACGTATAAAAAACAAGTATAATTAGCAATAGCGAATTATAAATTCCTGATTAAAAAATCACCACACATTTTTCGGCAGTTCAAAATATTATTATTTTTTCAGTATCTGTGTCTTGTAATTTATTCGTAATAACTCATAAAAAATTACCAACAATATAAAGATCTTCATTGATTTGAAATATCACATTGTTACACTCATTCAAATTTACAACGTCTTCGATTCAGATCTAAAATCTCACATGCTATCAAGTTCATTGATTGAGATTCATAATAGCAATACGTTACTCAAAAAACCCAGAACACTCGCAATTATTCGTCTTAATTATACAAAACAAAGTACTAAATATAACTTGATCAATACGACTTCAATTATAAATGTTCTTCGATCAGACTTTTTAACCGGGAAATTTGTTTCATCGAATAAAACCCACCGGAGCGTATTTAAAAAATTAAATAAGCAAAATCAAGCGGCAGCACTTTTGTAAAAATCGCAAAAAAGTCAATGCAAGCGTAATAAAATGATGTTTGCGAAGAATTTTCGACCCTCGGTGAAGAGCGCGCAGCACAAATTCGGCGACGAAAATAAACCCGAAGACTCCAGGTCTTTCGGATCACTCAGATCTCATGTTTTTTCAGATCAAGCCAGTTTTTGATTCAGTTCTTGGGGCGAGTTTGAACGATAGCTACTTTCCAGTTCGAACATGATCATTGGCCGATGCTATCTATTCGGCCGTTGATCCTCGATAGTGGCAATCAGTCGTTGCCGAGTTTTTTTATTGTTCTGACAGATGCACGAAACCAGACCAATCAGATGCTTCGATGTGTACTCCTAAAAATAAAAAGCAATTGAATAAATTTGTATGTTGATTAAACGGCGAACCAAAACGCCAAGGGTCAAAAATCCACCTTTCTTTCTTTTATCCACGTTTCTAAATTCGGTTCGGGTAAGTAATACGCTTTGATATAACATTCAACGTATTCTCTGTGCGGCATCGGTCTCAGGGTCGTGAAACTCTCGAATTTCGAAGCTAATTGCGTGTAATCAAGCTGCATCAAAGCTCGACCTCCGTTGGAGCATTTTTTAGCTCCCGCAAACCTGTAAATCGTTCGAAAAAAATTAAAGAAAAATCGAAGAAACTCTGACTTGAAGAGCAAAATCGTCTTACCCTTCCACCATTGTATGCGCTATCAAATGCGCTACATTTTCCCAAATAGAACTGTATACTTCTTTAGGTAAAGGCACGTGGTTTCCAATTTCTACCAGTCTCGAATGCATCACTTGCATGTCCTGAAAAACGTACGCATTTTGACTAAAAACCTTGATTTATTATCGATAATTGATTAATAAAAAACCTGAATTGGTTTAAACTGGAAAAATCAGTTTTCGGAAATTCCAATTAACCCAAAATGATTATTAATGATTAATTATTCACCTGAAGTAATGCATCGACGTAATTACTGTGTTGCGACATAACATCTCGGACTTCCCAATTAACTTTGTTCATCAACTGTAAAACACTTTTAGTGTCCGTTGCTTGCGACGCAACGACCATGTACACCGGTTTTCGCAGATCCATCGCCGAACTTATCGTGTGCACGTAAAATTGCTGAAAAGGAAATTCCGTAAATTAAAAACTCATGTCATAAATTGCGTTACGATCGACGTTACCTGGATGTAACTGCGCTGGGGACTATTCGCCGTGAGGTGCTCGAAATAAAACTTAAAGCTCTCGTACTGCTGACCCAAAAATATAAGAGATTCGACAGCCGCTGCTCGTTCCGCCAAACCGAACAATTTCTCCGGCCGCGTGAGATTCACGATCGACGACAAATGAGGATTCTTCACTTTGTACTTGCGACTATTGTCCTGCTTCTCCTCGTCGCTCTCATCGATTATCAAATTCTCCTTTATCCGCGCCAGAGCTAATTTCAGCCGGGGACTGTACAAATAATCGCTGCTCATCGTCTGCGACAGAAAAAGATACTGAAAAACGTGTGCGAAGAGAAAAATTTCCGATGAACGGAACCTACAAGATCCGACGTGAAGAACACGTGCACGGTGTGGAAATACAGCTCGAAAAATTGTATCATGCTTTGAATGACAGTCATGGCGATGGACCGCAGCAGACGAATCATTTGTAAGTATCTGCCGCAGACTCGGAGGACGCTCAGGGTGGTGTTGGTGACCATGGGCCCGTAATGCTTCAATTTATGTCGCTTTTTATTCACGTGATCCGCCTCGTCCACGTAATCGCGCATCAATTCTTCCGGAACGTCGTCCTCGGAATCTTCGGAAAAATATTCCACCGCTTCGTCCTAAAAAAAAACGTCAACGTAAAGCCAAACAAGTCCAAAAACTTGAAGGAAAATCGGTGGAATACCGACTCCGGCGTTGGTCAAAATGTCCTCGTCGACAGTTTCGTCCAGGCCGATGCCGAAAGGCGAAGTGCCGTCGTCCAAGCACTTTTGCAACCACGTGCTGTTGTTCGAGCTCGAGCCGTCGCTGTCCGAGGTGCTCGCGCTTTCCGTGCTGCTCCAGTTTTTGAAATTGTTCAAAATATGCTTGAGGCTCTTGAATTCCTGCAACTGCGAGACCTTGAACGTCGGTTTCACAGGGCACAACTCCCAGCCGTCGTTTTCCAAAAATATCCTTAGCTCGTCCAAGCGCAAAGCGTGATAATGCGAGAAATACGAGAGGCACTGCTGCCGCATACTTTCCTGAAGGCTTTCCGACTTACTCGAATACATCTTCTCCCCGATTTCCATTAATCTGTAAAAAATAAAACGATCAGTTTCTCGTTATTTCGAACTCCGACAAACTGTACCTGTTGATTATGCTCAGTATCTGCACGAACTGCTCGAACTTAAAATTCGTCAGAGCAGTCCCCATGAGGAACGTGGAGATTTTCGTCTCGACGTCGCTCCAGATTCTCACGACGCCGTTTTCCAGCTTCTGCCTCACGTACTGCTCGTCGAAATTCGCCTCCAACTTTTTGCTTCCGAGCTCTCGCTCCGCGCGTCTTTTGGGATCTTTGTGCCATTGAACGATGTAGTAATAAGAGCCCAAAATCGCCCAGAGGGACTTGCAGAGCTCGACAAGGCAGGGTATGAAAGATTCCTGGGAGACGGCTCTGCAGAGCTGTTTGAACTGCCTCTTGGGATCGCCCCCGACGAACGAGTGGACCGCGGTGAAAGCGGTGTTGTGGATGGCCGCCGTGAAGTGCATGTGGAGCTGGTCCATCGCGGTTTGCGGCTTCCCTAACAAATAATAAGCGTCCTGCACGGAAGCGTAAGTCGTGGAATCGAAATTCTCGCACATGCGGCCCAGGGTCGCGTCGAGAGCTTGCTCTGCCTGTTCCAGCGTGTCCTGGAGTTTCCCGTTCAAGGCCGTGACGCAATGGAAGTGTTTGTAAGTTTGCGCGGCGCTCTGGCATTCCAGTAAAAGGGAGATCGCGCCCGGATAATTCGCCTCGTTCAAAAGCTCCTGGACACGGTCCTCTGTGCGTTGCTGAAATCATGGACAATTCATGGCGTGTTCTTCAAGAAAACAAGTCTTAATTTACCAATGTTTTTATGGTGTTTAAACTGTTGAGTAAGTCCTCGATGATCTGCCTTTTTCGATAATGCGCGAGGATGCCCAAACTCGCCGTCGTGAACTGCTTCCGAGCAAGGTCCAGGTCGGTCCTGCCGATTCTGCAAATGGATAAAACGTCTTGGAGCTGTTCCTGCACGGAAAGGATCTTCTCGAACTCCTCGTTGCAGGATTTCTGTTTGTGGAGAATGAGCTGCAGGACCTTCTTCGACACGACTTGATGCTGCTGTTTCAGTTTCTTGTAGTAGCGCTCTATTTCCTTGGAGTTCATGACTTTCGGCAATCTTTCGAGCTCGTATCTCCCGGAGTCGAAGTTCGCCTTGGATTCGAAGTACACGGATTCTATAGATTCCAGGATTTCTTGGTCGGGAATGATTTCGCTCTCCGTTGATTGGCCGGCCTCCGATTGCTGGTCTTCGACATTTTGCAACTCGGACAATCCCAGAGGGTTCAGCAAATCTGGGTGCAAGCCCATCGAAGGAATTTTCAGTTGGTTCTGCAAAATAATTCGTTTCTTTGAAAAGCGTCGTGACCTATTTTCGGTAACGAATCATTGAATTTGAAATTTTCGAAATGCGTTGCGAAATATAGATCGAAATATCAAGGGTTTTTAGCCTCAAAATCGGGCCTGAAAATGAGACGCAGAATGCGAGAAAAGATCGAACGTTGAGAAAGTGGAGGTAAAAATAGATCGAAATTGTGCAAGTGTTGAGAAATGCGGAAGGGGATTGGTAATAAAACGTAACCGTGCATGGACGTTGACGTGCTTACGTGTTTATTAATAAGGCCTAAAAATTTGAATTTTATATCTTCCATCATAATGGAATGCTTCCCGGATAATCCCAGCGTTTTGTTATCCATTGTTATGCGTTATCATTAAAGCTATTAACGACGATTTCACTAATCGCGGCCGTAATTATGTTAAAACCCTCTCGTCCTCCTTCTTCAGCATCTTTCGTGTTTGGAATGTGATGACAGGTAGAGGTGTGTGATGATTTATTCTTAAATGTTATTCACAATCCGCGATCGAGCTGTCATAACAACAAATCATGTGAAACAGACTTTAGCAGACGACGAGGACGACACATTCAAATACACATAACCTCAAAGTTATGGAATTCTCAAACGTCGCGAATTGTTTATATTCGTTTTTAATAATTTAGTAGTGTATCGTGCAAAAGTGTGACGAGAGTATGAATAAGTTGAATAAAATTAAGGTTTATTTTGGAAAAACACATGTCCGTTACACTGTTCCTTTTGTTGTAATTATTATGGGAAGTTATTTATTCCTCAGAGAATTTCAAAATTTGAGGTAACATTATTTTATTCATTATATATTAATTGCGTCTTTCTTTCACAGTCAGATTTAAATTGTTATAGTTTGGGTTTCTCGATTTGACATGAGAACTCGAGAAAATTCGATCGCAGTTTCAATTAATTAATCAGTTGACGTGAATTCTAAAAATACAAGAAACCACGAAATTCGGGAATACTGCGATGTATTTTCTGTGATTTCTGTACTTTTTTTGCAATTTATACCAAAACTTTCGAAACTCGAAATCGAACTAGATTTATTTGATTAATCCAGAATTCTTTTGGGGGAAGATTTTATTCGCATTCCTCATGAATATCATTGACATTTATCACTTTCCAGGTTCAAATATAACACGACAAATAAAAGGATTTATCACAGCGAACTAAAGAAAGCAGGAATCGAATTCTCGTCCGAAAAAATGACTCTAGAAAAAGAGCTGGATAAGTTGAAAGAGGTAAAGGTTTTAATCCGACGAATTACGAAGGAAAATTAAAAAGTTACAAAAGAAAAAATTGATTCCTTGCTTTTATAAATTCACGTAAAAATTGGGTACAAAATATTTTACAATAAGATGTCTTTTCGCAAATTCACAATAAATTAATACTCCACAGAAAGACCTCGATAATTGGGAAAATAAGAGAATTCCAAGGCCATGGGAGGAATGAGCAGCAAGGGCAACTCCTCGTTTCACCGATAATAGAACTGTTCAGAGAAATAAATCGTTTGTTGCGAGTAAAATAAATCTACGTTTACATGTGATCAGTCTTGCTCAGTATTGCCTGCGTAACGATTTCGAGACGTCGACAAAATGTGTTTTTGGAAAAGAATGACATTTTCTTCTCGTAAACTTTGTACTCAAAAACTTTGAAAAGTTTTTCATTTTCATTATAAATTCGTCATCAAAATAAGCACATTATTGAAGGGACAGAAAAATTAATTTTTGGAAATTTGTAATTGTAATTTAATGAAATTATAATGATTAATTTAACAAATTGAAACTTCTTTAAGGAATGCCATAAAAATGATATGTTTCAATGTTTGTGAGAGACATTCCAATGTTCCTATACAATTTAATCGAATAACCATGATACCTTATCAAAAAAAATCGACGTATATTATCAGAAATAATATTCAGTCTCAACGACAAATTTTGGAATACAAAATAGACACTAATCAGTAATTGATAACGTGAATTAATTTCGTCACTTACAATTCAAAAAAATTAGGAAAATAAGAAATCTGTTTGCGAATCTTTCGAAAATACAGCAGTGGTAAAATTTAAAACAATTACATCTCAATTATACCAACGCCGAAATTTGTAAATTGCGAAGCATCGGGAAAATGTAAATTTTAGATTCATTCCAAATTCACGTCGTCCGATTATTGAGAGTTTTGTAAAGTCGTCTTATGATGTTTGGGGCCAAATTCATAGGTCCAAAAACAAAGGAGACGTTGAACTTTTTGGGCGCTTCGAGAAGTTTCGTCATGGATTCTCTCGACAGAAATAAACGATGGATCGGCGTCAAAGGGATACAGGCTTTTTCCCGGACCGTCCCCGTGACGTGCACATCATCGATCCAGAAGTACGGCACTTTTTGAGCCGCAGCGTACAGCGCAGATATTGCATCGCGGAAGAACCTATAAAACCAACGAATAATTTCCGAACTCCTCTGACTAAAAGTAAGACGTTTAACTCGTTGAGTTTTTTACAGTACAGCCAGTTCAACTAGTAAATTTATTAATCAAGATTAATTACAGTACAACAAAACCGGAGCAGTAGTCGGGGTAGTAATCGTCCTTCCAGTCCTCCAGAGAAACTGTCCACTTCGTTCCCGCGTATCTGATAGGCTCCATGCCGTGATTGACAGAGCACATGATTGGATGATTTTTTCCAGGAAGTGACGAATTGGATGTCAGGAAATTGATCAGGGCAGTCGTGTCGACGAAGACATCATCATCTACTTTCAGCACGTAACTTGCACCTGGGGAATTTCGTCTATCATTCACCTGGATAGCGAATTACTCGGGTGATTTTTATCTGGCAATGTCACTTACTTGGACAGTAATATTTGACCCACTTTAATCCCATCACAGATTTATACGTCAAGTTCTGGTAAGTGTCTAGAAAGTTCCCTTGAATCATGTCCTTGTTAACTTTGTTCTCTTTAATCACATTTTTTTGATCCTCTTCGGACCATCCAAGAAGAAATAGGTGGACCATGGGAGTACTACTCTTCGCCCAAGTTTCGCGTATTGCTTGTCTTTTCTCGTAATTATTTGATGTCGAAACAATCAGCGTTAGAAGAAAAGGCTTTTTCTCGTCGCACAAATTCTCCTGGTTCATGAGGAATTCGAAATCCGTCAGGTTTATCAACTTTTTTCGATCATCTTCCGGGGCTGATTTCGGAGTACTTGGCACTGAGATACTTGAATTATCCAGCGACGTAACTGAATTAATTTTGAAGTCCATTGTTCTATTGCTTCTGAGGAATCGTGGGAAAACATTTTCTACTTGGAAAACAAATAAATAGAATCCGTACAAGAAACACAGAAATATGAAGAAAAACACCAAGAAGTTCCGTTTTCTTAATGTTACAATTAACGAATTGCTCATATTGTTAAGAGGCACATTAATCTACTAAGCCAAAAGGTTGCGAACGAAATTTACCAAAGTTTATCATGCTATCTTTACCTTTAATCTTTCTGATGACGAATCTCTTATCACGAAACGTTCTTGTCTTTTTACCGACTTCATACGAATATTAGATGATAAGTAAACGTTATCAAAATCTAATCATTTTATTGATTGAAAAAGTGATTTTGAAATTCGTTAAAAATGTGACCTTGAATTGCATAACTGATATTTATGTCCGAAGATAACACACTTAGAAAATACTGTATCATTTCCGGTTTGGCATTCACGTTTTTGATCGTGATAAAAATCATCGACGATTTTCATATATGAGATATATTTTGTTCTCATCTCTAAAAGTTCATCAGGTCATGGCTTTAAAATTCAGTTCAAGTTTGTTTCGTTACTGTAAACTTTGCTATGGATTTTGTAAAAAAAATTCTCCTTCATTCGAAACAAAATTTCGCGATTGCTTCGAAACTTTGGAAATAAAATTCCAGCTTTTGTTTCGCACAAGCAAGAATCAATTTTTCACCAACGATTTGTTCAAAGAAAAATAAATAACAACACTTTATTTCTGCACTTCGATGTAATTTTTTTACATGAACAAACTGTAAATGGAATTTTCCGGTGCACGTATTTATGTTACAATCAATTGAGAATTATTCTAACTACAATTTTAATCGCTACATTGTTTTGTACTAAACGCTGAAACCCAAAAATGTACCAGCATTATTCTCTTCGATATTCTTCTTTTATTTTCTTGCATTTGTCATTATTTTTTCATAGTTTTTCATATTCCCCTGCATTTCCCTTAATTTTTCTACGTTACTTGGCTTTTACCATAAATATATTGTACTTAGATTTTGGAATACAAAAAACCCAACTTTGAATCCCCAGAACCAACCAAAATTTTGAATTGGAATCCAAAACATTGTATTGAACGTATAGAAATTAGGATCAGATCTATATTAATCTGAACCGAGGCCGCGAACGATTAGTCAAAACTTCATAAAGTCGTCTCATATCTTTCATATCAATATCGAAAGGTCCAAAAAGGAAGATTTGGTAAAAAACTTCAGGTTTCTTGAGCAGTTTCTCCATGGATTGTCTCGTCAGAAACAAATTATTAATAGGCACCATGTTAATATTGACTTTCTCCCGGAGAATCCCTGTAACATGCACGTCTTCGATCCAGAAGAACGATCCCTTCTGAGCTTCAGCGTAGAGGGCAGATATTGCATTGCTATGGTGAATTATAGCAGCCCCAAAACAATAATCTGGAAAATAGTCGCCGCTATATTCCTCTCGTGTGACTGTCCACTTGGATAGCTGTCTCTCAACTCGAATGTGGTAACGCGCGTGGCACATTATCAGGTCGTTTTTGGCATTAGATAACGAATTTTTCTTCAGGTAATAGCCCACCTCAGACATGTGGACAAACATGTCATCGTCTACTTTCAGCACGTAACTTACACCTACGAAATTCTGAAGTTAGCCATCACTTGATCAATCAATTCCCTAGCGGGTTGGTTGAGACTGTCTGAGACTGTCTCCGAATGTCTCATGGTGTTTTTAACCGAAACGAGAGGAAATTTGAATGTAAAAGTTAATGCAAACATTAAAAAACGATAAAATAAGTACAGAATCAGAGCCTCGAGCAATAAATTACACGAAAAGCCCGTAAAAAGTCAAAATAACAAGTCGATGGCTCGTAAGCATCATCATCCGCGTGTTGGCAGAACTGCGGGCCAATAAGAAGAGCGAAAAAGCGCGTGACT
>JABFQM010004046.1:0-10300 GCA_022816865.1 Zelostemma sp. ZL-2020
CTCCCTTTGCGCTCTCGACAGTGGATTGTGCAAAAATACGAAAAGAAACATTCTTTGGCTTCGATCCACCTCGTCTGCCTTTCGATCTCCATTTGTTTACCTCTCTCTACCTCGGTCTCTTTGTTCCGTTGCATTCGATTTTCTAGCAACCGTCTTTGCTCAAAGAGACGCGCGGGGAAGGCACTCCAGATGTTTTACGTCCCGGAGAAACCCAAATTGCCTGAAATCCAACTATTGGGTCCGACAGTCTTGAGCGAACGACTCGATTTCGACGTCGCAACGCGCTTAATTCTATCTACTCACCCACACATTAGGCGCTTTTTATCATCAATGAAAACTCACCTGAAAACAAAAGAGAAGAAAAGGTTACAAATGAGTTACGATTATTCGGTGGATCATGAATTCCTTCGAGTCAAAAGGACGTTTCCCCTCGCAATTTCTCTTGATTGGATTCTCATAAGCTTCCTACGTGCAAACAGACTGCAAGGGTACGTAATAGAAAAGCTATAGAGCGCGCCTCAGCGAAATCAAAGCATCCCAAGGCGTTTAAACCGAGTCGCGACGCTCGAGAGTAGCAATCCCTTTGAAGTTGCCGGCTGCAGGCAGCGCCGGTGAGGCTAGTTTATCCGGATAAACGTGTTCACCGGTCGCGAGTTATGATAGCCGAAGCACGTGACATTTTATTACACAGTTTGGCTAATTGCAAACATCTGTTGGCCTAACGCCGTTTATGACGGAGCCTGTTGAAAAGACGCGTCGCGGCATTGTTTAATGAGGCCGTATACAATATCGAAGGCAAAACAATCGTGTCCGGATATAAATGATGCGCGAGCTCTCGTTATAAACGTGACTTTTGCCCGCCGCGATGGCAAACTATGCGAAACGCATCGCGGCAAAAAGACGGATGGAATGTTGCAGTCGCATGGAGGCCGGGATTATAAAGCGAGATGACAGAATACAATAGCAATGACGAACGCGATGTATTTTGCGGGGACGCAGTAAATCTCATTAAGTGATATCGCCGGGGAGTGCGCTGGCCTTCGACGTGGCTTTCGCCACGCGATCGGACGACGATTGCTCCTTTTGGCACGGGGTTAGAGTTCCCGTTCGCGAAAGGGGACAGATACAAATGAAATACACGGGATTCCGGGGCCGTTAATGCGGCCAATGATGAATCGCCGACGATGCCTTAAACGATGACTGGCGCGCTCGGTCTCTTGTTTGTATTTTTGCTGCTCTCCCAAACCTGTAATACTCTCCCCCCCCTTTCCCCATTTTTCCAAGACGGAGTGAACACTTGCATTTTTTTGAATTTTCTAGGTTTTCCAATTTTTCCAAAAACCTGGCAATCCTGCAAGGTTCTCGGCCGATTATTCAAACTCGTATTAGTCTGTTAATTCTTCGAAAATGAAAAACCCCGTTTCTCGGTGTTATCCCTCTTCTCTTGCCCATTATCCGAGTTTACAGGCATTTGAGTTATCGCACCTGCGACCATGGGCAATATTTTCCTAGCGCGGTGCGTGCGTTCTCGAGGCACTTTCCCCGTGCAATTCAATTTCTCGACGAGGATTGAAGATGTCACGGGATGTTTTAGCCCTTCGCAGAGCAATAAAAAACGAGCCCGAGCCTTTCCCTAGCTGACACACGGGGAATCGTTATTTGGCTATTTCGCATTACGCGTGAGATTGGATGCGAGGTGAAAAGCAAAGCCGAGTGGAAAAAGGCGCTCCGGAATTCGGCGACGAGTGTACACGGCTCGAGGGCCGAGGGTCAAGATGAAGCAGAAGAAGAAGGAAGTAAGAGAACGAAGTCCTCCCGATTTCAGAAGTCAATACACACGGATATTGCAGCCATTTCAATTCCTCACGCTCTCTCCCCCTTGGCCTCGACGAAGGGATACGTTAAAGAGCGTGAGTGCTTTCGCCCGAGGAGGAAGATCGAGGGGTATATCCCGGGAAGAAAAGTGTTGGTGTCGCGTCCAATAAAACCGGCTGCAACACCCTTCGGCGAACTATATCCCGGCCGAATGAAATGCACCATCGACTTTGGCAGTCCGTAACTCGAACGATCGTGAACTCGGAGGGACAAGACAAGCGCCACCCCAATTGTAGCGCCAATGCCGAATAAACGGGGAAAAAGAGGTACGTCGTCGTACGCGTATTTACCGTTGGGCTCGAAATCTGATAAGTTTCGTACCGGTGTCTTGTAACTCCATTGTCGTGACCACCTGTCCGTAGAACACAACGGAAACGCGCACTACTCGAGCGACACGTTCGACTTTGAAAGTCTCTCTCTCTCTTCTGTACCACGTTAACGACACTTGTATAAATCCCAAACGCCGATAAAGATAACGTTTCGGATTCCTGCACGCGAACACACATTTGCAGTTGTGTATACACGCCAATAATATCCCAGCGACGATAAAAGGGGGAGAGGAAAATATAGGAAACGTCGGAACGGCACCGACGTCGCTGCCGTTGATGGGGAAACACTTGAACATTCGGGAAAGTTTGTTGTAATTCAAGGTAGCAGACACTCGTGATGAAAGACAGACAAATGTAGCCGGGCAGGTCGGGGAGAGTGTTGGGAAACTCCCTGCGGTAAATCGCGAACTCTCGTCCATTCCGCTCGCAATTGGTTTCGGTCTCTTTGACACTGTCTTTCGTACTTTAGCCAACAGAGCCCCGAACCGGCGCGGAGAGAACGCTCCCTCGTTCTACAATTACGCGGAATTCTCGAGCTCTTTCGAGAACCCCGTGGCGCGCGTGCTTCCTCTTCTTCCGCCTCCTTGATGTTCCGCAGAAGTTTCCCCGTTTCTGTGTAGGGAAACGACGTCGTCGGACGTACGTGTAAGTGCCCTTTAGCCGCGCTCCACGATCGGAATACTCGAAAGCAAACTGTCAACCCTAACGAACGTTCGCGACATATGCATAATCGCCCTCGAACTTCCAAAGGGCCTTTTTGTTTTACGGCTGCGCTCCCGTTGGATTTGGGGTGGTTTCGTAATTTGCGCCCCCGCGTTTTCGTCAAACGTTCCAGGCCTCGAAATAAACTCGAGGGAAAACGCAGCGCGGCTTCAATTTTTCCCTACGCTTCCCCCCGAGAACTTAAAAAAAGCCAAGGTCCTTTGAGCGTTCGAGAACCTCGACAACGCTGCGTATTCAAGTAATGCCCCTTCGGAAAAGCCAAGAAATCCTCGTTAATGACTGTTTATACGCGGCTCGAGTCGCCATGGGAAACATTGGAGAATTAGGTAGTGAATCGCGTTTGCCGGCGCTTCCTGGATGCATACGAAATAGAACGAATTCCATGTCGGTCGAACGGTCGCGGAGGAGTTCTAGGTATTCGACTGACCCTCCGAGGGAATTAACGGAACCCATCCTTCCTTCTGGCCGAGAGAGCATCGCGCACGGGGAAAGGCCCGCGTTTCTCTCTTCCTTCTTCTCGCCGCGTGACTCTCTAGGCTAGTGAATCGCTTATAGGTAGGCAGATCGGCGAGTGGGACGCGTGTCGTTGGCACGGTGGAGATGCAATCGCCCATGTAAAACAGGGCTACCTATAACGTACGTCCTCTCGCGCCTACTGCGAGTCACGAACGGTCACGAGCTCGACCGGCCTTTTCTCCACGTACACACTCGGAGCAAATGAAGAAAAAACAAGCCTTCGAAACATTCGCAACATTTTTCGTTTTGCAGAAAAAATATACTGTAGTTTTTTTGGTGATAAGTGGAAAGGAAAGGAAGAGAAGGGAAAGAAAGAAACTCAAGTTCAATTGGCAACTTGCGAACTTTGAAATTCTTTCTGATTTCTTAGCGCAAAGAGTTTATTCGTCCACTTTATAAAAAAACAAGAAAAGGGAGAATTC
Organism: Zelostemma sp. ZL-2020; assembly: GCA_022816865.1. Taxonomy (NCBI): domain Eukaryota; kingdom Metazoa; phylum Arthropoda; class Insecta; order Hymenoptera; family Platygastridae; genus Zelostemma; species Zelostemma sp. ZL-2020. Next base: position 3,866 of record JABFQM010004046.1, read on the forward strand.
GCACCTCTCGGTTAAACTTTTTCGCAAATGGCCGAAGAGTCGTACGTTACAACGTCTCGAAGGGTTCGAGTCCACTTTCATCAAGGACTGTACTCTCAACCTGATTTCAATCTGACCGTTCGTGTTTCGAGCTTGCGGTAACACGGGGTTGAGCCAACCGACGCGAGAACCTGAAGGATGGAAGGGTTGCTCGAGGGGTGAAGAGTGCCAGCCGCATTTCCTATACACGAGCTACCGCCGCCGCATTACGTTAGTTGCTGTTGAACGCAACGACGACGGTGTCGGCAATCGCTCGATTAATTGCTTCACCCTAATAACGAATAAACTGCCCCCTCCGCATTCGTAATTTTTCGGGATGCGACCTTGATCGAAAAGTCCGAGACAATGTTATTCAATAACCGAGCGCTCGCTGTCAGCGGGAACGACGGGAATAATGATTACAAACAATGGAATCCCATGACGCAAGAGCGGCTCTGACCTCTCGCTAATAATTTATACGTAACTGCCACTGACAGACAATAGGTAGTAATTAATCGTACACAAAGTACGGAGAGAGGTCGGTATTGTGACCAACATCTGGTATTTATCTTGAAGCATCAACAATATAACCAGCGCGCGGTGTCTACCCGAGACTCATCCAGAGGAGACAATGGGATTACTCCGTCGTAACCGGGATTGCGACATGACTTTACGGTCATCAAGCGTATCCAGGTTTTACACTGGATTTGCTCGATCCTCGCCCTTTACGATACGCAATATTTCGAGGAAGGCACTTTGACGCCGAGATTGCCCGCGCACGCGCCCAAAAAATTTCGCCTCTTCTTGGCATTTCGACCATTCGTCTTTTTTATCCGGCAAGCTTTAACGACGAGAGGAAGGCGGCGCGCGTGTGAAGAAATTCGCGACGAACGATATGGGTAAGCGGATAGAATGTGGTTCGGGTGACAAGGGAAAAGGGGGCAAGGCTAAAATGAAAAATGTAATAACGAATTCCAGCTGCGCCGGAAATGCAGGAGAGCCTGTATCCATCTAGATTTTCCGCTTCGTTGCGCGGAGAGAAAAATGAGGAACGCTTTCGTCTTTCGAACGACATTCGAAGTTGCACGAGGCGAGCTCATCATTCTTCCCTCGTTGATCGAAAATTCGAGGAGTTAATATAAAACAATTCATAGCGGGGTTGAAACACCTCGAGCTCTTCTCACGAAGGCGTAAAAAAAGGCCATGATGGAATCGTAAATTTTACGAGCGGGGCTTTCATCAGCGTTTATAGAACGAGTCTTCCCGAATGTAGTTATATATTTCCGTGGCTATGAATCCTTGAACGTACGCTTCGATATTCCCCTCCTCGAGTACGCGCTTAAGAAACAGGGACTCGATGTCTCGCAGGGGTTAAGTTTTCCCAAACCGCCCATCGCCGACGTCGCAAATCATTCGTCGCCTCGAAAAATATGCCACTCCTAATGAAATTCTCGGCACGTTCGTGAAGCCATTGGCAGCTTCGCGGTATTTTTTTCTTGATGAATAGACGAAGCAATAAAAGCACCGCTTGATTATTTAATTTTTCTTTAAATATGCAAAGCCGATGAATGATGGCGCGGTTGAAATGCTTGAAATCTAATTAAGCGGGCAGTTTTATTTGAGCTCGTCTGCTCGACTGTGCCCGGTATATTACACGAATTAAGCTTAATAAAATGGTGGAAAAACGGGAAGATGACAGCGATGCGACGCATCAGCTGGGCCTCGTTAAAAGTCCGAGTCTCCAGCGTCGAGTGTCGTAAGGCACGGCCGAGACGCCAACGAAGAGGCGTAACGAACTGACAGATGGATAGACGGATAAACGTTATGCAAAAGACAGCTGCGAATGAGAAACGCTATTACACTTTTGTCGTTACTCCTCTCTCTCTTTGTCTCACGCTGATTTCCCCGTTGTTTCTTTTCTCTCGTTTAGCGTGGCATTAAGTACCAACAAAGTTCATCAAGCCTCTGATTGGCTATGATGATGAATGCCGACGAGAAAAGGCCGACGTAAAAAGTGTCGACGAAACGACGGGAAACATTGTCACAAATCTTTTGCTGTTGCGGCGGTAAAATTTTTCTTTCTTTTTCCCCTTAGAACAATGCTAAACGCTCTTAATTGAACACGAGATTTGCTTGTTGATCGATCGTACGAATAATAATTCCGCTCGTGAAACATGCCACGGAATCCTGTCAAATCTCCTCGATTAATCATAACCATTACCGTAAAAAGTCTCTAGGAATATGCTAATTTTTGAATCGTAGATTCGCGTGAGCCGCGTCGTGCATTAACACACGTTCCGTACGACGTGACGATCCTCGAGGTTACTGAACCTCCTGAAATTTCAGCTCCGCTTATCTTCGCGAGTTTTTCAATTTAAAATATACAATAAATTCTCAAAGGAAAAAAAGGGAACTCGCAAAACTCCATTTGGAATCGCGCGGAAAAAGAGAAGTTCGTTATTTGACAACGTTCGCCATATTTAAATCCGCACTGTCGTCCCGGAAATGTGCTCTGGCTCGGTGCGAGAGAGACAGGGAAAGAGGGAGACGAAGTGCGGACAAACCGCGTCGAAATTCGTAATCTGACGGAAATGTACAGCTGTTTACCTCGGATATTGATAGTCGCCGGAGAGAATAAAAAGAGGAGAAGTAAGGAGCGCTGGATCCTCTCATCCTCCGTCGCCGGCGCAATAAAAACCGACTCGGATAACCGGGAGAGAGAAATTCCCCGACGAGCGAATCTCGCCGGGCGGAAGCAGATTTCTTCCAGGGTTCCCGCGTCAGCCGGCGACGTTTTGTACAAGAATTTGTCGCATCGGGAGGGGGGCGTCGTCGATACCTCGAGTGAATTAAGCGCCTGGAGAAACTCGGGGAGAAGGACCTTTTTCAAATGACGGAAAGATTTTATTCCGAATCTATCAGCGTTCCCCGACATTCAGGGGAAAAATGGTCTTGTTAAGCCCGCTATATTTACACGGGACGATTCACCAACATTTTAGTCGTCGATTTTGCGACGAGGAACGCAACGTCACGTTTCCCCGATCATTACCAGCGGTATTTTGCGATGCATAATCACGAGACCGAAACACAGATCTTCTTTGTTCGATCGGTAACATAATTTACAAGGCTCCGCGACATTCAAGACGCGCTTGTTCCGTTCCCCGAGGCACGGTTTACGCTTGTCTTCCGGAGCAAAGGACACGATGGGCAAAGGATTATCGGCGAAGAACAACGAAAGCGAATCAATCCGGGAGTCCCGTAAGCTCCGGCAACGCGGCCGGTAATCGAGGCTTATGCATGCCCCTTACCCATGGCATACATTTTGCAAACACCTCCGATTCCGCGCAATCCGTTCTACCCTGTCGTTGTTTGTTGTACAACTCTTGTCAAATGAACCAAACGTCTCGAGATTTCGAATTTCCTGCGGTCACTTTTTCGTCGTGATTGGCACTGCAGAGTCCCAGTTTCCTCCCACGGTTTCCCATTTTTTCCACTTTGGGTTCATTTATACCAAGGCACCTTTCCCGCGATTGCGGGGAAAACAGGTGAAACTGAAAAGTGTCTTTTTCTCATTAAAACACGAGCCATCTCGCAAGAGCTCGCGGAGTCATTAATTTTTATTAAAAGCGACCCTCGGTGCCATTTTCTCCCCGGTAGTCGTACCGATTATGACTTTCCCGAGGGAACGGTACTTATATCCTTGAATCGCTTTGTTCGTAGAGACTGGGACGAAAGAACTCGGGGACACGTCCCCGCCGACGTTAACGCGATATCTCATCGAGTCGAAGCTTCAGCACGAGCGATAACCGGCGGGAGCTCGTAAAAGCCCCGCCATAATTCCACCCCATTCGATTTCTCGCGAACCACGCGACAAAAAGTGCGATTACGACTGCTTAAACCGGCGAGTCGGATGGGAATATTGTCACCCTTGCTAGATGGGGGTCACACGGCGTATCAATAATTCACAGGTCGTAAGTCACGGCACAGCTCTGGCTTATCCGCAAGATGCAAAGCGCCAGGGGCCCGATAATGCTCCAAATAAAATCCCCCGGTATTGCGTAATCGCGGATTATCGTTGGGGTTCTCGTGCAATCAATTTAGACGCAACGTATGCTCGAGAGAGCTCATTGCGTGTCGCTTAATAATCCTGCAATTTGGGCAATGAAGAAAGCCGCGTCTTGTTTGAAGACGAAGTAATTAAAAAAGGATAAACTCGAAGATTATTACGTCGATACCGACGAACTTGGACGTGGAAAGTCCGATAATTACCGTCCGCGAACTCCATGTACGTCGAAACTTTTTTGTTTTGTTTTCGAGGAGAATATTTCGCCGTATATTGCGTGAAAAAAAAGGAAAGGAGCAGCTCGTAACGTAAATCTGGCTCTCTTTTTGAGAAGTTTTCTCGTAAGAAGGTATATAGAGGCAAGGCGGTAACGCGCTGCGGTCGTTAAGGCCGCGGGAACGATCCCGAGCTCTAAATTGGGTTCCGTAAAGAAGGCCGCAGGCCGCTGAATGTCACTCCGGAGCTCTTTGGCGAATTTAAGAGCTTCGCCGGACTCGGCGACAATCGCGCATTCTGCGCGCCACAATGCGGAATTCGCTCGCATCGATCACTCGCGTAAAATATGCACTCGATCGATCGAGATTTACATCGCCACGACCGTTGCGGAGTAAAAAATCTCGCCTCGTCCAAGGGCGATCTTCGATTGCGCCAGTTTTCGAAGCGGAATCGACGGATCGAAAAAAGAAGAGTCGCATTAATATTTACGGAGAAATTGGACGATGAGAGTTCCCGATAAAATTGGCAAGCGAAAAGGAAAGTTGGCCGTAACTCCTGGCCAAGGCACTAAACGATTTATCAAACGCGAGCCTTGCAAATTCGGCTGGCACCGCGCATTTCGCAATATTTATCGATATTGAGCAAGAGATAATGGATTATCACCATATTCGAGAAACAGGAAGCTCGGCCGGCGAGTTTCTCTTCGGCCGACACTTTCTTAAGATGGACGATTTCGTTTATGCATTCGAAGGGACCACCGAAAACGATTGTTGTATTTTTTTCGCGCTCTCTCGCTTTCGCAATCCCTCGAGTTTTCAATGCTCGTAGTTGCTTCATGAATTTTCGCCGAGGTCAGAGGAGAGCGCGGGGCGCAGAAATTTATCTCCCTTGTCCTTTTTTATCCTTGCCGAGCGCCGGTCTTGAGGAAAAAAACAAGGAGCTAAGAAAGGGAAAACGAAAAGCATCGATTTCCCGAGGCCGAAACTACTTGCGCAAGGCGAGACTCGAACCAACCGCAGAATTTTGCTGGGAACAAGTAAACCTTGGCAGAAGCGCACCCTTCGCCGCAGATTAAACTTTTCTCTCTATTTGCGAATCATTTATACAACACTTTCCGGTCACGTGAATAAACAAAATATCCGGGAAATTCATTACGAGCTCGGGCGCTAATGTATTCATTATAACTCGTCTCGCGGTGAATACATTGTGAATATTTCCCGAGCTTCCTCAATTTTGAATAAATTTACAAGGGAGGAAAAATCTGCCCTACTTTTTCCCGCGAATATTACGTAATTTTTACGATATTACCTCTTTTAATTCCAGGAGAACGGTTCGAATAAGCTGACGAAGCTTTGCTCGTAACTATTTCTCCGAGCGTTTATCAGGGCAATCTCTATTTTGGTTTTGTACAAGTGCCGGGTAGACCCATGGGAGACGTTGTTTGGATTGCCGAAGCAAGCAAACTAAGGCCTACGTCGAGGAGGCAAATATTCGCTGTTTCAGGGCCCAGGCATTTTCCTTTGCGACCCTCGCTTGGCACATCTACCGCGCTGATATCGTGCTCCGCTCTCGCCGACCCCATTTGTTTTGATTCGCGCGACCGGTGGCGATTGTTCCAGATAACGCTGACGAACAACATCGTTCTATGAATATCCCATGAGCCCCCGATTCAAAAATTGCTAGTTTCCTTCGACCTTTTTTAAACGATTCTTCCTTGTTGAAAAAATGCAAATCAACAAGTTTCGAATGTAATATTTAATATCCCCGTGCTTCGAGTGAAAAATTCCCCACAAACTCTACATTATTAGCAACTTTTAATTTCTGGAATGAAAAATTTTTGGAATAAGTAAACTCAAACACGTAGAAAATGTATCGTTTAAGGTGGATCGATACTTTAATGCAAGGGTGAATTAGAAAAAATATTTATAACGCGTCGTTATTAATTACATTTGATATGCCAGTAAAATTTATTTAACAACATCTTCTTCTTCACGAAAAAAAATAAGCGACCGAAAAAATTGTGCAAAAATGCTCGTAACGAACAATTGCAAATTTTAACAGTTTTTTAAAAGAAAAATGTTTATTTCTTAGCCAATTTGCATGTTCGATTATTTATATTGTTCACGGGACTATTTGCA
>JABFQM010004047.1:0-10300 GCA_022816865.1 Zelostemma sp. ZL-2020
GGTTGTGGGGGGGGGAGGGTGAGGGGGGAAGTTGTGTGGGGTGGGGGTGACGCGGTCGAGGGGTAGGTGAGTGGTGTGTCGAGAATTTGTGTTGTCCAGTGGTCGGCGACCACCGGGATCTACCCCCTTTCCCTTCGCGCCCCGTTTCCGAGCTATTGGACCAGCCCACCCCTTCCCCCGCTTCTTTTCCCCCCCCCCCCCCCACATTGCGCAACATTCCCCGCGATTTTGCATCTCATTGCCCGCTTTTTCGAGCCCTTATGTCGCTGCAACTATGGTCATTTTTATTATTACTTCTCCCTCCCCCCTCCGAATACCCGGGATTTGCAATTTCACATAAACATGCCATTAGTCGAATTTATTCCACCGCTTTTTGCCCCGGAACGTCCCGATCGGGTTTAATGAGATCATTCGAAATTTGTTTTGATGCACATAGAATTTCGATACATGTTGGAAGCAGTGGCAAAGGGCCTTAAATGTTGTTCCTTTTTTTTTTTTTCGAAGCACGCGGCCAGTTTGACATTGGAATTGGGAGGAATTAAAAGCGGAGTGAAATAAAACAAAGGGAAGATAACTCTGTCGGATGGCTTTGTGATGCTTGTCAAAGACCGCTCGGAGCTACCGGTAGGCCTATATCCTCGCGCCACTTTGCTGCTCGCTTCCTCGTTTGTTTTAGTCCTCTCATATCCCTTCTGGCCCTTTCGCTCTCTCTCCGTCTCTCTTTCGTTCTTTGCCCTCCGTTAATTCGGCTCCTTCTTATCTTCTCTCTTCTGCGGATGTTTTACGCCTCTTTTGGCTTTTTGCCTTCTTCATCGTTGTTTCGGCCGCTCATTTTAACCTGCCGCGCGTCTTCCATTGAGTCAAGACGCGAAGCGATTGATGAAATCGAGTTTGACAGAGCTGGAAATATTCGTTTCGTATACCATAACGAGGTTGTTTCCTTCGATAAATGATGGAAAATTAATGATAATTGTCAAATGATCCTAAAGTGTCGCATCTGAAGTGACGATAAATTCAACAATTACCAGAGATAAGTGCAATTAGACGTAGAGACTTTGTGGGAAAATGTACAATTAGGCAATTGGCACCAATTGCATAATTGCATCGGGCGAGCTCAATTGATAATTGGCTTAATCACTAATGAAAGAGAGATGTCGGGAACTCGGGATCCGATACTCCTGACGACTCTCTCGTCTATTATTCAACGTCTCCTCTTCCTCCTTTCTCTTTCATCCGACAGCTCGGATCATCGCGACAATATAAGGAGACTCTCTTTGAGGCTTTCCGAGAAACCTTTTGCCGCGTCGTCGGCCGCACCGCGAAAGGATTATGAGCATCCTTTTGACGGCCTCGGCTGCAGCTCTCGAGGGGTGACGGGAATTTTGGGAATTTCGAACTCGCTGCTAATCGCAAAATTCTTGAACCGTTGTCTCAACAGGGGGACACGCTTTAATAGCCCAGTTGCATCGGAGTCGATGATTTCTCGCGCGGCATCGGAAAACATTGCGAAAGGTGATTAACGCGGCTCGTAATTTACACGACAAGTTGAAAGTTTAGCCGATGAAATAGCGGCGCCTTGTCGGACGAAGAAGAGCTTCATTCATCCCTGGACGCAATTATCCTATTTAAATTAAGCCGCATAATTGGACGGCGTCTATTCACACTCGTAAAGCCGGGCTTTTACAGCCCGGCGAGATGAATTTAAGAAGCGGAGAAAAACGAAAGGGAAATAAAAGAGAAAGGAAGAAGATGGTAGGCGGATTCTCCGACGGATATGCTGCTACCGTTTGCCGCTTCCCCTCGAGTTGAATCCTCGCCCTCTCCTTCCCTTCCTCGTAAATGAGCTTCGCGCGTGTACTTTTTCTCTCCCTCGTTCCTACATACGAAATGAAATTTCACCCGGCGCTTATCTTCGGCTCAACAACAGCGACATTAATTTCCTCTCGTTGCGATTCGCATTTTCGAATTCTCTTTTTACGCGATGCCCCGACTAATCCGGAACCGGATGTGTCATCATTTATTCAACGAAGGACTTTCGGGCTTTTGAGATTACTCGTTGAAATTTGCTTGGCAAATTGCTTGGAATTAAAAGGTGCAATTTTGCAAATTATTTACGTTGGACGTGTTGCAATTGGTTTTTGTATTGTTTCTTGAAAAAAATGCATTGCGATGGATTTGGCACTTTTGGAATCGAGTTCCTACATTTGAGATGGGAAAATCTCGAGACACGCGATAACGGAGTGGACAAACCGCCCTGGATCACGTCAGATTACACGAATATAATCCCCGCATGCCCGAGCTCGTAGGTTGCGGTGTAATTTCGAATATGACATTGCTTAATTCGAACCCTGTCCGAGGAAATTCTGCCAGAGGGACAAAAAGGTTTTTCCGGTCCGAAGCGTCATTAATCTTTTTTCAACCTCGTTACTTCCGGCATTGCAATACCCACGTTTTTGACGTTTGAACTTTTGCATTATTTCGTTTCGATCATCCTTGATGGTTCGATCGTAAAAGCTGCAAAGTCATGGTCTTGCACTGTGTAAGGCTGTGCACATACTAGTCACAAATACAATCCCATAAATGGCATATGTTAGCGCCGAGTTCAAGATCATCAACTCGTTAAGTGAGAAACGTAAAACGCCACGAGACTTGATTACGAAGTGACACATCGCGAACTTTTACGCGTTGCGACACACGCAAAATCTATTACAGCGCATGACTACGTTGCCATGTAATCGAAAGCGCGTCTAATGGTACGTTGCCTCGAAAAAGTTATCAAGTTTCGTTAATCAAAAACGTTTAGAACCGATTTTATAGTTGAACAAAAACCGCGCTCCGAAAGAATAAAATAAAGAGTCACTTTCCAACAAATCGGAATGAGGATGCGAAAATTGCAGAGACTTCTTATGATTATTTTAGCATTCGCAGAGAGACGCATTTTTTACGACCAGCGCCTTTCACTCGTAATTTGCAATGTCTCATAATTGATTATTCCGAGGTAACGGCGAGCGCGGAAGTTTGTTGCAATAACAGATATTTCATATTTTTCCTACGGAAAATTCCTTCGAAGAATTGATGGATGGTAAGCTTTTTCTTTTTTTTCGAGAGAGAGAGTGTAGAGGAAATTAAATTAGTTCCAAAATTCCTGAAACTTTTTGCTCCGATGGAGAAACAATGTTGGAACATGTCACAATTGCATTTTTTGTAGCGATTTCATAACGGTACCGCGTGTCGCACGAGCCGCGGATTTAAAGTCGGTCACACGCCTTTTAGCACTTTTAGGAAAAGGTTCATCATCGCGTCTGAGGATCGGCCGAGCTCCCTCGCCCTCGTATCGGAAACTTTTTCTGCCTTTTTTTTCGAGCGTGGTAACGGAATAAAGTTATAAGAAGCCTGCGCTTGAACGTTTCAAATCCGAGTTTCACGGTCGTGGCATTCTAAAATTCGTTTGACGGATGGGCGATCAACAATGCGCCTCGTTCTGCGTTAAATGAACTGGCCATAATGTAAATTGAAATTATACAGCCGGAAAAAAGTGTCCATTAGAGATTCGTAGTTAATTGGTCATTCCATTTGGCACGTTTGCGAGGTAAAAAGTCGATTCGGTAGCGGAAAAGATAATTTCTCGTGAAAAACAGGTAAGATCTGATTAAATCTGATAAGACAGGAAAAAACTCAATCCGATCCGAACTCTTTAGATCACGTTAGGTCCGATTAGATGAAATCAGATCAGAAAAAGGCTCAATCTTCCATTCCAATCGGATCTTCCAATTAGATCCATCGAATTTTTCATGGGTGGTCTTAAAGACCGTAATTTTTACGTTTTATGACATTTTTATTTTCGAATAGATCGAATTGTTTTCTTCAACAGTACAAGCATTTTACGAGGCAATAAAAGTAATTGTTCCCTTCGGCTTAATCGGAACCAATCGAAGCCAGAGATTCATATCTCTCAAAGAAAAAACTTGAAACATGCAGGGATGATGCTCATCTCGTGCACAAAAATCCCCATCGGAGATGACTGGAACATGCGGTCAGATCAGGCTTTCCCTCCATCCAACCTGCCTCGATTCATCTTCCCCTCCTCGCAAGGGGCGGAAATTGAAAATTTTTTCACCGGCAATTAAGAGGGACCAAAGTCCCAGGACGGCTCGGGTAACAAATCAAAGCTTGCTCCGCATTGATGGGATTCGTGGATTCTCGGTAAAGGTCGTGCACTCGAAGGGGTTCGAAGGGTGTGCAAAGGTAGATCCAGCGGGAATAAATGGACGCACGGCGACGGGCGATTCTGGAGGCAAAAGGCCGGAAGAAAAAGGTTCAGCGTTTCTGGAGAATTTCGTGCGGCGGCGGCGGCGGGTACGGAAGGTGGGGTCTCTCCGGGATCTCTGTCATGGCGTCGTCGTCCTCACGGCTCGCGGTACAGCAAGGGAGGCAGGATGTTTCGCCGGGCGGGTCGCTTCCCCGACGATTTTCCAAGCTGGCCTCGGGGCACATTCCGCCGAGCAACTGGGCGCCTTAGTCTTTGTTTTCCTCCGGCGAGCTCGGCTTTTTTGCGCGGCGCGCGTGCGATGGGTGTTGCCGGAGCGAGAGGGCCCCGACCAATCAGAGAGCCGCGTCGCCGCCTCCGCTGAGGAGGAACGCGAGCCAAAGTGCGGCGGACCTCTGGCTGCTTCACCTCTCTACCTCCGCGAGGCGCGACCTCGAGCGCACACCAACGACTCCCTCCTCTCTCTCTCTCTTTCTCTCTCTCTCTCTCCTCGCTCTCTCCACCGACGTTCGTTCGAATCGCGCGCGAGACTTAATCCTCTCTCCTTTACCTCCTCCTTTTGGCTCGGCGAGTTCGCGAGTACGCGAGAGGGTGAGCCCTGGACCCGGAGCGACCGAGGTACCGAGGCCTCCAATGCGCGACCAGGCACCGGAGAGCTTATTCCGATCACGAGGATGACGCTGGTAATGGCACTGCCGTTAAACCGGACCGATGCTCTTCGTGCTAACAACGTTGAGCTCGCTATTTCAGGCATTCGAATTGAATTTAACCCTTTGACGCAAGCGACTGCAAGAAAAGGCGGCAAAAAATTATAATTCCTCCTGCGCATCTCACTAGGAACTGAATATTGCTGCGGCGTTGCCCCTGCACTTTGGTCATTTTTATGCGCAGGGGATATTGATGCGTTTCGGGAAATTATTTTCTTTGCTTGCTTGATTTTTAAAATTTTTTTATTCGAGGTATACGCGTAACATGGGCGATTTTTGGGTTTGGGAAGCAATGATTGGATGTTTGTTTTGTTGCGAGAGGAAAATTATTGAGCGAAGCTTGGAAAGGTGGAAGGAATTAATTGCTACATGCTAATGATGGAAAGAAAAATAATATTCGAATATTTGCACCGCGTCGTACGGATGTGTAAACATTTAATAACAAACGTAGAATTTCTTTGTGGAGTGTAATTATTACTCGCGTGGCGGCTTTCACAGCTGTAATCTTTGCTTTCAAAATCACAGGTTTTCATTTTGACGAGTAACCGAATGTTTTTTGTTGCATTTGAGAGCGGGGAAAGTTTGGGGTGATGATGTAAAAAGATTTCATTCGGATTATTGAATTATTTCGGTACTCAAAATCTGAAAACGCAAGTTCGGTATTTTTATCATCAAACAGTCGATTAATTAAGGACGGTTAATTTTTTTGGCGAAATGGAAAGACTTCGGAGTAAACAAATGACGAAAAATCTAAGGTGCTGAAGAAAACTGTTCATAATTTTTACAGAAATGCTTTTGTTCAATATATTTTCGATCTTTATAAAAGATCTGAGTTAATTTTATATTTATGAACAAAATACAACAAGAGTAAAAAAGATTCAACTTAAATTACATGAAATGAAATGTAAGAGGGAAAAACTTAACTTTAGTCTTTTCCACGAGTTTTAATAAATGAATTGGTGAAATAAAAATATCCTTTATTCTCTTCGCCAGTTTTTACCGGCTTTTGAAGTTGTTAACAATCGAATAATTCTAACGCCTGTAAAAGTGTGTACACAGTCAAACAAAAAAGTTGAAATGTTGATTGGAGGACAAAGTATAAGAATGAGAAAAGTCCGAAACAAGAAGTTTCATTTCTAGAGCGTTTTTACTTGTCCAAAGAAATAAAAATACGCACATTGCTGACGGGTAATATATATTTTCTGGAATTGATCATTCTTCGCAAAAAACCGGTAGAAATGAAATCCATCGATTTCAGTTTGGCTTTGTTGAACTTTTTTTCTTTTCGCGTCATTGCAGTTTTGCTTTGTCAATAAATGATGTAATAGTACGTTGTTGTAGTTACCTCACATTACTAAAAGGTTAAAAGTACAAATATTCAAAGTGCCTTATTTTGACGTCATTTTACAATAAATTAAAGTACGAGGAGCGGAAGAATTTCACTGTTTCAGTTTTTCTGCAAAAAGTTGAAAAATTCGGCATGGAATATTTGGAGAAAAATGAAACCCGCGAAGTATTTCATCCCTCGGAGTTGGCGATTTTCGCCATTAATAATTGACGCATTGTCATATTCAACAAGTTCAGAAATATGTTGGAGGTGTTTTTTCGCCCGTAACACCCAAAAACAGCGCGTTCTTTTTTGCCGTTATTTGTTCCCCGCCTAAATATAACGTAAACATTCCAAAACTGCTTTTACCGTTGTTTTTGCGGAACTCGTGCACGGTAAGCGTAGCGTGTAATGTACTGAATCGTCGGGCACATTAATCCCCAAAGAAAATTATACACAGACATTCGAGACCGTCCAGGAGGATCGAAATAACATCCGTTTCTATTTCGTTCGTGGAATGGGGTTGGTGGTTGCGCATGACGGAGGTGAGTTCACGCCCTCTTCCACCTCCGATATTATTATTTTCTAAAGAGCCGTGTCCACCTTTCCTCGTGGGGTCGCCGAGCACGACCTCACCTCGGCCACGATCGAAACAAGTTCATTTAATTAATTATGCATGAGAGTGTACCCTGAAATGGAATCACCAATCATCGTTATCGTTAATTAAAATACGGAATGAAACGTACCAACTTCTTCATTTGAAATTTCTGGGCGAGGTACGACGCAATGATCACTACATTTTTTTCTTTTTCCACTCGAGAAACACCGCGAAACGAAACTTTCGCCTCCAAAAGAAGATTTTTGATTTTTCAAAGCTTCGATCTTTCCATTTTGCGAAAGATTGCAGACAAAATGGCGGCCCTTCTTTTCCCAGACGAGACGATCGTTTCAAGCTTCGAATTCGTTTCGCATTAATCTTCGTCTTTGTTCTCTTCGTTTTTGTTTCTCGATTTCTTATTGGGCCGCAACCCTCTCCGCCTCTCGGTCTTTTTCTTTTCTTCGGGCTCGGCTTCCCCGCCGCTTGTTCTTCGTTCGCGAAACCAACATGGCCGCAGCAGCGAGACTCCATTAGAGAATTTTCTGGCCGATCATGAGCAACGGTAGCAACACTGTGACACCGTGTTTTGCCGGGCCAATCAAAACGACTAAGCGAGCCGTGAAGGGAGCGAATGATTATTCCATCGGCTGAAATCGCAATGCCAACGAGACATTTTTTTTATCCGATTACCTCGCCGGCTAACAATGTCCCCAGGAGCAAACGAGTTTCGTCATTTTTCTTTGTTGCTCATTTTGAAACGACCAAACGAAGTTGATGTATCGACGAAAGTTTTTGTTTTTGAATCAACGCATTTCTCGATAAATGAAATAGGAATGCGTTCGTGAATAAATAAACGAGCAAAAAGTTTGCATTTCTCGTCTCCGGGATAATTACGTCTCGAAAAGTCTTCGCGGAAAGAAAAAGTTGAGGAAAGAATCGGGAAAATGGCGCGCGAAACGGCTGAAGAAGCGAAAGCGTGGCCTCTTAAGCCGGACGGGAGTCGCGAGCCAGCGGGTTTATCGGTCTGTCGGTCGTCGGCCAAAACAAAAAAGCCCCCTTCCGGCAAACGGCCTTGAACTTCGGGCCGCAGCCTTCCCCGATGGCCGAAAAACCGTGTCGCAGTTTTTCCCGCGGCCGCGAGAGAAGCGAAGAGCAAGAGATCCTTTGCCGCCGGGTTTCAGCTACAGCGACGCTTCTTATGGGCTACTTGTTAGGTCGTCGGAAGGTGGGACCCCTTCGATCGTTTTCCTCCACCTCCCTCCAAGCAACGAGACCCGGAGCGCGCGAAGATTTGTGGTTATAGTGTCTTTTTGGTCCCCGAGGCGCCGGTTTTATGGAAAGAAAAAGGAAGTGACGCGCGAGAAAGTGACGGAAAATGGGGAGCGTTGCCCAGGAGTTGCCCGCGTTTGTACGAGATATGATTCGAGCGTCACCCTCGATGGATTTCGTGGCCGGGGTGGCTTTTTACGCTGGCTCTTTTTCCGCTCGTCTCCCAGCTTTCCCTCCTTAACATACACGCCTAAAGACGTGCGTGAAATTCTCGCGCGAGCCAAGGGGGCTGGTGTTTCAGGGGCGCTTTTTGCCTCCCGGCAGCAGCCACGACCTTCCGCAAGATTCGAGAGCCGATCCCCCGTTCGCGTTTTTACGCTGCCGGTAAAGCTCGCGCCGCGCGCGAGGAGGTAGATGAGTCGCCTCGCGCGGCTCGAGAACGCGAAGAAGACGTTGCCTTCGTGATGTTAAGTACTGCCATTAGTACTTCCGCCACGCCCTTTTCGAACGTCTTCGGCATCTTTTTCTCCCGCGAGATGTTAATCGCGAGAGATTACGCGAAAAACGATGAAACGCGGCCGGGGCTCGGAGATATTTGAAAAATTTCGCGCTTTTTTCGAGCGCGAATTAGCGATATATTTGCGGAATCGACGGCTGCGTAACTTTGAAAACGAACGAGCCGAGACTCGGCGATATTCCGGTGTCGTTAATTGTTTCCGATCGTTGGTCAAGTTGAAAAAAAAGTTCGTTTCTCTCGTTCTCGCTCACTCGCTCTTTTTCACGCCGCGGCTTTATGGGCTTTTTACTTCTCGACGGGACCGTTTATTTCCACCGATAGACACTTTAAATCGTGCAAAAGATCGAGGAATGATCCCCTCTTGCTTTTTTTCTGGCCGTGTAACGAGCCGAGTTCCGTTCCAAATCGATCTTGATAATGCAGCTCGGTACGTACTATGACCGCTGAATGACTCGTTACAAATTCTCTTCTTCGATCGGGCTTAGGATGCTCGAACGCGAAAATCATCTCACTGTTGGTGTGTAATAACATGTCTCGAAGCTAAAGGCGAGCTTGCTTTACGAGGAATTTTTCTATTTTTCTCATCGTTTCGCGCTAATTTCGCGTTGTTGCGAAAACAATGCCGAGTTACTATTTATTGCTTGAGAAATTTCAATGGTCAAGTCACTTACAGAAAACAATAAAATCTTCGACGAATGCATTTTTTCCTCATCAAAATCAGTGCAAAAAAGCTGAAAAAATACCAAAACATGCGAGAATTTTCGTAACTTCGTTTCATGAAAAAAATGGCCGAAAAGATTCTCGGTTAATGAAATATAAGCGTTTGTAAAAAAGCACGCTAAATCCTTATCGCCCATCGAGAAATATTCGTATGATTCGTGGTAAAGGCGCCCTCGCCCCGGTCGCGGCTTCCCCACCCTCGCGAAATCCTCGTAAGCCGCGGTGGCGGGACGTCAGTGACGGAGCCGAGGGTCGGCGGAGCGGGCCGAGCCCGGCCGAACTTGCGTTCGAATCGCGTCTCCCGCGTCAGTGTAGACACCGCGTTCGCGGTCCACGGTTCACGGTTTCCGTACAGCAGGGACTTTTTTGCCGCGACCGCGGACACGGCACGCGTGTTTATCAGCGCGAAGCGGTACCTCCAAATTCATCTTCCCGTTCAACGACGATCATCGCACCGCATTAATTTTTTTTTAAACAATGAAGCCCCGCGAGCGGAGCCGATGAATTTACAGTGATGGTTCGTCATGTTGACGGTGCAATGCTAGTGTGTTCGCGTAGTCAAGTGTCGAGGTAAACTGACGAACCTCAAAGTGCGATACACTTGTCGATGTACGAGAAGTGTTTTTAGTGCGAGTAAGATAAAAACGTGCAATACTGTTTGGGATCGTGTCAATCGATTGGAATCTAGTCAAAGAGACGAGCCGAAAAATCCTGGGAAATCGAACAGTGACGTTTGTTTTTCGATGAAAATTCGGTTCAGTGGTTCGTTCTCGTTGGGAACGGCGTGAATGTTCGGTAGTGAATCGGGCCGATCGAAGAATAAGTGCAGGATATTATTTGGTGCCGGCTGACTGCTTCGCTGACGAGGACGCCGTGATATCGTAAAAATACCAGT
>JABFQM010004048.1:0-10297 GCA_022816865.1 Zelostemma sp. ZL-2020
GGGGGGGGGGGGCCGCGGTGGTTGCCGCGGGGGTGTAAGCGAGAAGAGGGGGGGGGAAATGGTGAGAGACCGGCGCGCGGGAAAAAGCCAAAACAAATAAAAAAAACGAAAAAAAAAAAAAAAAAAAAAAAAAATCAAAGTTGTAAATTCAACTTACCTGACATTCGCAATGACAAGAAAAGGTAAAAAATGAAAACGCATGATTTCGGGATGGACTAAAAAAGCATTTATTAGCACATCCGTTGATGTTCGATAGGAAAAATAGAATAAAAACAAATGGAACGTTATTGCACGCAGAATGGAGGTTTAGGATGTTGGAGGGAATCTCGGAGATCGAAAGGAAGAAGGAAAAGTTTATATTTTTTATTGACTAAAGAATATATTGGTCGTCGTAATTGATAAAGAATATGATCTTCCGGCACAATGCAGAGCATTACAAGACGCGATGATGCTCTTCTCGTCCCTACCCCAGAGCAACGACAATTCTTCATCTTCGCAAGCTCCGCCAGTTCAACTCCCGAACCTGACGCCCGGGTCGAACGATTTTCTTACAGTTTCTTGAGTGCTCTTCGAGGCTTCAAGTCTCTCGTGCAGAAACGAATGGGATCATATTCTTTGTCACGCGCGTAAAACCTTCGGATCTCTTGATTTCGAGCAAGAGAACCCGTCTTCGTTTAATCTTGTCTTCAATCTTTCTTTCTTTGAAATATCTTTCTTTTTTTCAGATACTTCCCTCTATCATCCAATACCTCTTGATTCAAAACCTTATAAACAAACAAACATGTTAGAGAGTTTCAAGTTCGAAATTGCAATTTATTTAAGATTTTCTTTGTCAATATTATTCAGATTCTCTATTTGTTTCAAAGAATATACCACTATTTTTATCATTACACGTTACAATGATTGGAATACGACGCAATGAATGCTCGATCCATGCTTTTCACGAGGACTTCTAAAATCGCCCAATCTTCATGCATCGCATTCCAACCTTTACATAATAGCCATACAAACGGCGATCACTGCCTCGTCTTCGCTCATCGAAAATGAGGCTACTTAAAATCTATTCCAACCTTCCCATTTCAAGCAAAATATTTGGACTTTTATCTTTTGGTTTACATTCTAAAACGCCGAGAGTCGATCGATGCAAACGAGAAGAAACTAACTTGGGGAAAAAAGTGCACACGCAGACGTAACAAAAAGCTTGAAAAAAATGCCGAAGTAGGTAGGTGAGAACAGTTGTACTGGTGACTTAATTTACTTCGACCCCGTAAATATATATATATGCATATATAGAAGAAAAAGAGAGTCAAGTCACATAAACGGCTCCCAACACCTGGCCTCTCGCGTCACACTCGCGCGTCACTTAATACCGACCTGAAATTCATTAAGGAACAAAAAAAACCATGATTGTTTCATCCGGGTCATGGGGTGCGCTTACCTACCAGCGCAATTTAGTCAATGCTCTCCCGATTCTTTCTAATATATACTCTCGTGTTTGCCTTTCATTTCTTTCTCTCGACTCGAGAAAAAAATCAAAGAAACATGCTTTCCATAGATTTATTATACCGCGTGACACGGACGAATTTAGCTCGACTTCAAGGTCTTTTTCTTCCTCGCTTTCCGCGTTCGTCGACATTAAATCATCCGCGCCACGCGAAAGCGAATCAAGGAAAATCATACTTACGAGGGGTATACGAGCGAGACCTATAACGCGAGCGTCTCTTGTAGTATGGAGTCGGCGACCTGCGGTAGTTTACTCTGCAATTACAATAGTTAATTAGCGCGTAAACTAATTCCCAAGTTTAACAACGCGACATTTTACACTCGAGCCTAAAAGCAGCTTCGGATCTTACTCTCTACGTCGAGATCCTTCGGATCTTCTCTCGCTAACATGCGTAGTCTTGTTGCCCATGTAAATCCCCGGGGTTGGGGTGTGCGCTCGTTGCGTTATCGAATAATCTACCCTTATCCTGCGGCCGTCAATTTCCAACCCCGTGCACTGCTCCTTTGCTACTTTCGCGTCTTCCAGAGAATCAAAGTACACGAAGGAAAAGCCTTTGGCGCATTTCGTCTGAAAAGTAAAACAATCTCATTAAAATCTCCAAAAACCAAATCCATCGAATTCACAAATGTTAAAAAAATGTAGCCCAAGGCCTTTGACGCGTCGCGAAGTCTCGACACGCGAGCGTTCTAAATCTTGGGCGCAATACTCTTCCCCCGGAAGCAAAATCTTTGAAAAGTTTCATTAAAAAAGCTTCACAAACAGGGGATGTGGTTTTTAAGAAGAACCAAAGAAAAAGGTAAGAATACCTTGGCATCGATGACGATAACGACCCGTTCAATGGGACCGTATTTCGAAAAAATGCCGTAAATTTGCTGCTCCGTCGTGAAGGTCGAGAGGCCGAAAATTCCGAGGCAACGCGAGGGGCACGGGTTGTCCCTGTTACCCACGTGGCGTCTCCTGGATGACATGGGGCTGCGGGAGTGAGAGCGGTAAAAGTTCCTGTCCCTTTCACGGGAGTAACGGGAGCGTGAATAGGAACGAGACCTGCTGCGAGAGTAACGCCCGCTGCCCCTGTAAGGAGATCGGCTTCTGCTTCGGCTCCGGCTGCTGCCTCGATGCCCATATTTGCTGCTACTGTTGCGATACACTTTTCGGCCACGAGACATCGAACGACTGCGCGACCTCGAGTACTCCTTCATCGTCCTGTGCGTCTCCTTGCGCTCCCGTGACTTCCGGGAACGCGAGCGTGAGCGAGAGTCCCTAAGTCCGCCTCCGTCCCCCGTTCGAGGTCGTCTCGGACTGGCGCTCCGACTGCCGCTTCTCTGTTCATCCATAGCAGCACATGAAAAAAAGGTTTATTAGTGAAACGTGAAATTTTCTTTTTTTTTAGAGGGTTTATTAGTGTTGTTATTATTGGTTTTGAGTGTTTGAAGTCTTTGAGATTTTTGGCAGTGAAATGCATGCATCGATGTCACCGGGTTTTGATCAGCGACATCGCACGTGGCTTTTTTTTAAGAATTGCCAATTGGATTCTTGGGGTGAAGTTTTTGATTTTTTTTTGTCGTCAGTTTTTCACAGGGTTAAAATTAATTTGTGACGTTATTTTTACGAAATAAAGAAAATTACTGTAAAAAACTGAATATGAAAAATTACTGATTTTATTGATATCAAATTCGAATTTTTACAGATTTTCCAGCTCAATGTACATTTTTTAACTAGAAAATTAGGCTTTGTTGCATACAGACAATAATTCAATTCCAAAACATGCCTTTTTAAATGTAGCATTGAAAAATTTCAGTAACGATACAAAATAATAAAAATTACGACAAAAAATCAAATTCTTCTGTACCCTGAAAATATTCCCATGTAATACAGCCAGAGTTGTAATTTTTCAATCAAAAGAAACTAAAAACGATTTAACACGTAACCATAGAAACGCACAGCCACAATCGATTGTTTTTATCGGTGCTGACTTAAAAACGAAATTAAATATAAACTAAAAATAGTGTAAAAATACAATATTTCTACTGGAAATTTGCGAAGTAATATTTTCAGGGTAACAATTCGTAGAGTTTCGTGATTTTAGTAACATTTTCCGACAAGCAAATCCTCAAACAATAAAATCATGAAAAAAATCCCGACTTCAGCCTGATAAGAGTTTTCCCTGAGCCTTCCGGATTTTCCAGTTTTCCAGTTAGCGTGGTAACCCTGTTGACGAAGATAAAACTTTAATAAAGCAGCAAAACCACGTGCGACGTCAAAGCTTTGCAAAGATACGAAAAACTCTTAAAAAGTAAATAAAGTTCAATAAAATTGTTGTGAAAAGTGCGAAGTTGTGTGCCAAACGTAATAGAAACTTTGAATCATTGATTTTTCCATAAAATACTTGTACCCTCGAATTCGCTCTCATCGTCTCATCGAAAGTACATTCATTTGCACGGAAAATCAAGCGATACGAAGACACAAACATTCAACTTTCACAATGATGTTTTACCCTTTTATGTGACGCGTTTTCGCCATTGAATGTATGTTCTTCGTTATACCGATGGTATTTATCTTGAATGTCCATAGTATCATAGTTGATGGAATATTGCTAAAAATACATATTCATAAATGGGACGGAAAAACAATAAACAAAACTTTATAACCTCAATCAACTCAACATTTACGAGCCATGCTTTTTCGTCAAAACATGTTCCGAGAAATCGAAACCTTATCTCAATTTAATCCGTTCGTGTGTTTTCGACATCTCGTAATTTTAAAAAAAGCGTTCGAAACAAATTACACGAATTCCGAATCGATAAAAAAGAAGCCGCGTTTGATCGATAAATTTCGTTCCCGCTTCGTTCGACAATGACGAAGAAAAACGTATCTCGTCACCGGGAAGCAACGAAAATCAATAGCAAAAAACCGCCAACGCGGAAATTACAAAAACGCAAAAGGTAATAAACGCGGAAAATGCTTTTTCCGCGTTTATTATTGCTCCTTAACCTTTTCCGCGCGGGGTTAGAAACGTCATTTTAGGTTTGAAACGGCGTTGCCGGACGCGAAATTTGAAATCTGCGTCGCGAGAACGGCGAAATTTGGAGGAAAAATGCGAGAGAATCGATAGCGGCTTTAATTTTGCATTCGGCATTGCGTACGGAAAATCACACGTTAGGAAAAAAAGCAGACACGGCGGAAAACGGTTTCGGGGGATTCGCAATTTACCTCGATGTCGCTCATTTTCCGGGGATCAGGGCGGGCGAATTTGGCACATTTAGCGACGGGTCGAGAACGTTGTACGAGGCGAAATACACGATAAAAATATGACTGAATATGATAGCGTTGCAATGGCGTCTAGTATACCCGACTCCGACTCGTCTTTCCGATGCTCGTCGATTCGAGTTGTTGACAACGTCGCGTTGCCTAGAAACGAACCTGATTGGCAGATTGTCGAAACCTCCGAAGCGCGGATTTCAAATTTCGCGAAATCGAATATGAAAAAACGGCCCTACTCCAAGGAAATTTAAAGAAGCACGAAACAAATTGCAAACCAAAAAACGATCTTTCGTTACAAAAACGTTTCCGAAAAACAAAATGCACGATTTTTAATCAAGAACTCTGAAACCGGTAAAATGGTACCGCTTTCTTCGTTCCTCGCATCGTGTAAAAAGAGACACCAATTCTACTTGCGTTCTCCGAGCGGGTAATTCGAAATTCGCAACCCCCAACGCGCACGCGCAGACGCTCTCGCGTAGAAGAGACGTTCTCATTCCATCGGCGAATCTCGATCGAGGCAGAATTCTTCGGTAGGAGACAAACACCCATTCTTCTGTCGTCAAACGGACCAAGCTTTTTGTGAGTCGGATCATTCACAAAAAGCGGGTTTCCGCTTTTCGCATAGAAATTGGCTTCTCGACGAACCCGCCACGGATTTCGACGAACCGTAAGTCTACGCCGACACATTTTTTTCGCCGTCAATCACCGCGGTCGATGCTGCTCTCGACCGGTCGCATAAAAGCGTCCCGCACGTCCTCGTTTTCCATCACGATCATCCTGCGAAATCCCGACAGCTGACTCTTTCGATCCCCTTCCCCCCTGCCCCCTCCCCCCGAAACTTCGTATTTTCCATTCCCGACGCAAAACGACAATAGCAAAAGTAATCGATGTATTTTGCAAAGAAAATGGCTGCCGGCCGGTTTTCGCCCGCGATCAACGCGGAAAAACCTCGCGAGAGTGGTATTCTTTGTTTTTCAAAAAAGAGCTATTTTTCCATTTGACTAAACTTTTTTTTCTTTTTAGTGGGATGGATGAGCTGCGTCACCCTCAGCAAGTGCCGCCAGGGATGCTGGTGCATATGAACAACGTCCACAGAAGGAACAGGTCCAGGATGCACACGATGCACGCGCTCATGTCGGAGTCCCTTCCTCTGGATGAAGCAGCTCGTTTGGAAATGAAAGCGCTGCCGAACAAAACGCCGGTTTCCGTGCTGCAGGAGCTGCTGTCGCGGCGAGGAACGACGCCGAAATATGAGCTGGTCCAAATCGAGGGCGCCATTCACGAGCCAACGTTCCGGTATAGAGTTACCGTCGCCGACGTTGTCGGTTTGTATACGAGAAGAAGAAAGATTGTCAAAATTGTTTCGGATTTGGAGAATAAATAGAGACGATGATTTAGGTAACAAAGATGGCTCGATCGAGGGGGAACCGATGGTTTCGGCGATGGGGACTGGAAGGTCTAAAAAAGAAGCGAAACACGCGGCTGCGAAAGCAGTTCTCGATAAGCTCATTGGAGTTAATACCGACTCCAGCGATGCCCCTCTTCCTAATAGTATTCCAGAGTAAGGAATTTGGGTATTTTTTGGTGTATGAGGATTCCTTTGGTATAAATGTTTTTGGCACCGAAGGAACTCCTTTGTATCTCGAAACCATTGGTTGTTACTTGGCACGATGAATACAACTCTGAGACGGTGCACAAGTTTTTCTCATCTCGCAGATTTGTACGAATGTAATTGTGCGTGTTAACAACTGGAAGCTTTAATTTTAGTTCGCAAAACATACAAGAAATGCAGGGCAATTACGGGGATGAGAAGATGATAATAAACCCGATAGGCTTACTCCAGGAGATGTGTATGTCCCGTCATTGGCCGCCTCCGAAGTACTCGATGGAAGGCGAGGAAGGTCTGCCTCACGAGCGACAGTTCACTATTGTCTGCTCGATTTTGAAGTACCGCCAGGTCGGTCAAGGAAAAAGCAAAAAGCTCGCGAAGCGTCAAGCAGCGCACAAAATGTGGCAGTCTTTGCACGACACCAGTAACCAAACCCAAGGCATCGACGAAGACGAGGTGAGCAAAGAAACAGAAACGAGAAGCACGTGAATGTATGAGTAGTGAAGTGGAAGTGACTGAGAAAAGCTATCCTTCGGATCCCCGAGAATCTATAACGGACAATGACTTGTATCGAATCGTTCATCCTTGTTTCTTTTTACGCAAGACTAATCATTTCCACTTCATGAAAATACTGTTGCGTAAGCTTGTTGTATCGTCGAAGTCTCGGATTTCTCATTTGTGTGAATTGTCCGTTATAGATTGTGCAAAGAAACGAGAGCTTGAGCGCCCGTTACGCAGATCTGAAAGATAGCAAAATTGCTACACTCACCACCCCCCACAGTCACAAAGTTTCGCAATTTCATAAGAACCTCAAGTCTTCCACTGGCGTTAAGCTTTATCAGCTCCAGGTTTGTATCCTTGGAAACACAATTTATCCATTTTAAACTGTGTTTTTTCGGGATTGAATAAACAGAATTTTATGTTACAGAATACGTGCTTGAACGACGGGGACGTGAACTTGGTACAATTCTTGCAAGAGATCGCATCGGAGCAGCAGTTCGAAGTCACATACGTTGACATTGAAGAAAAGTCTATAACCGGTACATGAAAATTATTTTATTCACAACTAATCCAAGCTTCGTTTTGAGATTCCGATATTCCCTGCGTCACGACGCGCAGAGCACCATGTCGAGTGAGAAATCTTCTTCGTTGACGGGAACTTCTTCTCGAATTTGCTCCTTGAGAGCCAGGGCTACGACGAATGCTTTTCTTGATTGGGAAGTCACGCATTTGTACAGGAATTTGTCGTAGTATCCTTTCCCGTAACCCAGTCTTTTGCCTGTAACGATTCGAAATCAATGTCTCTTTTGGATTTCAGTTTCTTTCTCGTGGTTTTGTATTTACCGGATTTTGTGAAGGCCAAGCCAGGCACTACGATCAGGTCCAAGCCTCCTGGAAAATGAGGAAAGGATTCAGAAAAATTATAGTTTTTTGGAGCTTTTTGGAATATCGTTCTTACCAGTTTCGAGAGCGTTGTCTCTGATTTCTTGGAATGAAGGCTTTTTAATGCCCCATTTATTCTCCGGTAATCGATGGAAGTCGTTCATCGACGACAGTTTCACCATTTCCATTTTCTCGCGGTTGTATCGAGGCACAAAAGCCTCTTTTCCCAATGAAAACATGTGCTTTAGAATCGGCGTCGTGTCGATCTCATTTTTCATGCTGAGGTAAATGGAAATTCGTTTGCTTTTCTGGTACTGCGGCATTTGTGTCAACTGGAAAACATGATCGTTAAAACCCAGAAAAGGTTATGCTTTCATAACCTGCATTTCTTGGATTATCGAGATTTCTAATCGCTTATCAGTACAACTTTCGCAACACTCACTTTTTCGAAAATTTCTTTCGACTGTCGCTGCTTTTCCCGGGCACTTATGTTCTCTATTATATTTTTCATTTCTTCTCGCAGAATGTGTTTGGCGGACTTGATTGCAGGCATTTCGAAAGCCACGCTGCGACTGGACTGAATTATCGAACCAGATTCTCGATTACTACTGTCATTGCGTCACTTTTCAGGTTTTTCGTCGTCGAGTTTTTCACACTGGAATCTTTACATCGGAAATGTTGTAACTAGAAAAAGTTGAAAAATAATTATTTAGATCATCAAGAATGATTGTTAATTATTAAATTCACAGTAAACAAATTTGTTCTTTATAATAATCAATTTTCATTATCGCTTCATTGCGTCACTGAAGAAAATGTTGCAATTGCATGTTAGATAAGCACCCGGGAAAAAAACATTTCTATTTTTTTACATTTAAAATTAATATTTCCACTGTAAAATCTTGTACAAAACTAATCAAAACTTGGTTGTTTCAGGGAAATGTCAATGCCTCGTTCAGCTTTCGACGTTGCCGGTGGCCGTGTGTTACGGTTGCGGCGTGACCAGTAAAGACGCCCAAGCGGCCGCAGCTCAGAACGCTTTAGAGTATTTGAAAATCATGACCAAAAAGTGAGCCAGCGCTCTTCTCCTGTCAATCGTTAGCATCACCTGTAACTCCAACAACAACGCGCTGTCAAAACGAGACGGCGTTGACCCGGAGGGCAAAATCTTTGGCGCTAATCAATCGGAAATAACGGAGCCTCGGGAAAAACAGCAAACGAGCCATGAAAACGGCGGAATCAATGGAAGCCTGGGAACGAGGGGCAAGAATTCCTCGAGCAGCGCGTACGTCGTGGCCTGGAAGAACCTGGAGCAGCAGAAATCAAAAACGCTGGTGAATTTTCCTCCGCTGTGCGCACCTCAGAGCATCGTCGACGTCCGGCATCCTTTCGTTACCGAGGCGAGGACGAAGCACCAGCGCAGCGACTTGGCAAAGCTCCACTATGAGATTTCGACTCCATCGACGTATACGCAAACCAGCAACGTCCTGTTTTCCGCCCAAAGTCCGGCAAATTTCAATCACTTCCAGAGCTACGAGCCTGCAAATTTTACGAGTACAACGGCGCTTATTTCGCAGCTCGCCGCGGATTCTTCGATTCCGTTTGGAGGAAGCGCGCGGTTTGTTCAGGCAGATTTAACGAGTAATCAGTACCAGTATCAGAACCAGATTCAGGACTCCGGCATGTTCATCCAGAGCCTGCACAGCCCGAATTACGCGAGAGCGCTCAGGACGGAACTCATACCCAGACTGTCCAGGCCGCCGAGGAACTTGAACAATTGAATCGTCCTTTTCTTCGCTCTGTCGTTTTTTTTTTGTATCGCGATTCAAGTTCGTCAGGTTAGGTTTGGTTTCGCTCAGACGTCGTGAAAATTATTTCAAATAGTGATCCATTTTGAAATAAATTTTGCCTAGTCTCGCGTTATTCGCGCACGAGGATTCCGGGGCCCGGGGATTCCCCGTTTCGTTCCGAGATTGTTTTTTTTTTGTTCTCCGTGTAACTTCTAGTCCTTCGCAAACTATGTAAACCTGGCAAAACTGTAGCGTGAATAATCACGCTCGGAACCGGGTCGGGCTCCGGAATTCTCCGTCCCAATTTGTATTTCTCGAGTTAGTTTTTTTCTGGCATGGCATCCCCGTAGGTTCGATTTTACAAAGATCGCGACTGTTTGCGGGCAAGTAAAGTCGCCGATGATTCAATGAAGAAAAGATGAAAAAGAAGAAGGAAAAAAATTGTAGACGAAGTACCGGGAAAATGTATGATTCAAATTAGTAGGTTTATTTTTTCAATCTAACGTGACTTCGCGTAAAAGGATGTTGAAAGAGAGCGCGAGTGTGTGAGGAAATTTGGTGATAGAAAAAAGTATCTCTTGATAATTAACAAACTATACTTTGCATAGAATTAGTGGAAGTTTTCCGACGATTACGTAATATACTTAGCTTATAAATGCTACATTTTCAATGTGCTCCGGTCACCGGAAATCGTGGGGTTTTGGTGCAACATACGTGTCATGTACGCTGACGATTACACTTCGAGCATGTTTA
>JABFQM010004049.1:0-10297 GCA_022816865.1 Zelostemma sp. ZL-2020
ATACGTATGCTTTTCCTCGGCGTATTGCCTGTCGGTCTCTTTCGAACTAACCAGATGCTCGGAACAAACACGAAGGGGCGCATATATCGCGCTATGCTAATACGCCGACAGGACTCGTACATCACCGAGAGTTTTGAAATTCGTGGTACGAAGATTTCTTCTCCGGGGATAAGGCAGGCCAAGAAAAGCGAAGAAGGAAAAAGTTTGGAGGGGATGAGCTTCCGATCCAAAAAGGAAGCGACAGCCTCCCGCAGTTCCTTTTTCTCCGCTTATCGATTTGAAGTTGCCAATGTCGCCCCGATGACGCTACGATAATCCCTTGATTCTTAATAGAAGATGAATTCCCTTCTTCCGGGGATTCGGAGAAAGTCTCCGGCGGTCTATTCTTGACGCGATTTAAATCGATAAATCATTCTTTTCACGCGCGAAAAATGAGCTCGGCGGAAATCATTCAACTTCGTAATCCGGGAAAAAAAAATTTATTCATGTAGTTTTGTCGCACATGATCATGTTGAATTTCCGACAAAATTTTTGCCCGGGCTCACGAAATTTGAAAACTGATTGCCTTGATTGAAAATTTAATTCCGGAATACATGGCTTTGTCGGAAAATATGTTATTTTCATGAAGAATCAAATTAAAGACTAGCTGACTGATCGTACGATATTTCATTGTTCTCGGATGAAATATTTTTTTATGGCTTTATCGATAGGCTGCAAATATTTATTTAATTCTATCACTCGAGTTTTTTGCACAAGTTATTGTTACGTTTCGATTTAGTTATCCGAAGAATGATCATTCAAAATGTGACTGTAAAGAGAACTAACACTGAAATCTCGTCTTGAATATTTATTTTAAAACTCATTAAAAATTTTTTAATGTCCAACTTTTATCAAAAGATGAAATAATAAATGCTAACTCAACAAGAGAAATTTTCTTATGAATGAACCAGCTTTGGAAATCGCAATTTTTTAACAAACGAATACATCTACTTCTCTACATAATATTTATACCCCATAATGCAATATTGAAAAACATCATACTCTCATACACGCTATTGATATAAAATTTGATAGGCTTTTGCTAAGTTTAATTAACTATGGAGCAATTTTATAATTTTAGATTAATTTGAGCGATAAAATATTGGGAAAATATTTTTTTTTTTGAAAATAACAGAGCCAACTTTCATGAGGAGAATGAACAAGATTTTCACGGGGTTTGACTTGTGAGAAAAGCCAATTACACTGTGTTAAACCTACTATGTGTTTGGGTGCTAATTACACTTTGTGCTATAATAATTTATTTTCAGATGATTCTAATTATACATTATATTACAATTACAATTAATGTAATTCGGTAATTATGATTTAAATTCATAATTCCAAAGGAGCTTTCATCAAAATGACTATTGTTTGTGATTAACATAATTAATAAATTATATTTGCATACATTTATTAACTATTTATATATCTTAATTAATACAATTCAGAAAAAATTGTAGAATGAAACAAACTAAAAAAAACTAATAAAAAGTAAAGCTTTAAAGTTGATTTTGTATTTCAAAATTAATGTTTTCATTATCATGAATATTTGGGTTGAATTGAAATAAAAAATTATATTAGAAGTGTTATAGGTAAATTATACATACATATATATACAATCAAACCTTCTAAGTTTCTCTAATGATTGGTTGGAATCAAAGTTGTTCGTGCAAAAAAGCTCACTACTGATATTTAGCATTCTTCAATTAATGTATTTTGCCCTTGAATTTATTAAAAAACTTGAAGCGTTTCGTAGTAAAATGAAGAAAATGAAATTTCAAGGACACTAGGGCAGTCCAAAAGTGTTCCTATCCGATTCGTTAAATTCCACCATTTCACACTGTCCCATAAAATATCACTTTCTTGAAAACTCATCAAGCCGCTTAAAAATCTAGCCTCGGAAAAAGGAATGTCCAAAAAGCGTTGCTCGAAAATATCTCCATGGCAGAGCGAGTTAGCATATCATCAGACCGTTGGGGCTTTTTTCCAGCGTCCTGACGTAACGACACGACATTATGTAAAATCAATTTGCGCTGAAGCGATTTCCTTGCTTCCGTCGATTCTCCGAAGTATTCCCGCGGCTTGTCAGTTGGCAGTGCCGCCATTTGGCAAGCGGTTCGCGAAAAAGTGCAGTGATTGTTTCTACCGGTACGCGACTTGATTCCCAAAGGAAATGGTAAAAACGAGTCTAGGAATTCACTCAATTTCGTCACGCCCCGAAGCCAAATTTAGTTCCCCATAATTGTCACGTATCGAGCGTCCCATGGTGTATTTACTTGAGCGTGCCTATTTCGTATTCCGTGTGAGACACGCGACGCCGATACGTATCCGCCGCCTAATGTCGGCACATATACGCTTCGTTACACGCTAAACTATACGTATGCTGCTACACGCGTGCTTTACACGTTGATGGCACGTCACCGCTGTAGCGTGTTATAACGCGACACACTCGTCGCATTGCCGTTGCGTTATGTATTCGCTGCTGCCGTCGCCGTCGCCGTCGCCGTCTTCGGGAGTTGCGTAACGTAGCTCCCGTGAAATGCTCACCGCAGAAGATTCCATAACGCACCGATCAAGAGCAACCGCTTGGATAACGCGTTTTCCTCTTTCAGAAATGTCAGTCTTGCGATCGAGTCTTGTTCATTGAAACTCGACTTCGATGCATTTTGTACTCCCGTTCCTGAATTTTAGCTATCTACACATTGAATCGTGTCAATTTTGTGTTTCTAGTTAATAAACATGTATACAAAAGTTAGTAAACTGTTTTCAAGGCAAACGTAATTCATCCATTTATTCTTTCATTTTCCACCTTCGAAATTATGAAAATGTTTTTTTCATTGCTATACAGGGTGCTAATAAATTATTACAGAATCATGTTGTTCGAAAAAATCCCCCAAAATGTGTAAAATACTTTAAATTGTAGCGATTTAATTGCATTAAACATTTCGGAGCAGTAACGCAGGAAAAAACTTTGAATATTCTATTTGAAATTGATTCAACATCTTAAATGTTATTCATTTTCCAACTAACAGGGCATTTTTAAACTCATTATATTAGAAACTTTTGCAAGCACAATCTTAATGGTATCGAGTATTTTATATATTCTTAGTGCTTTTCCATTGCAGAACGGAAAGATCAATGTTCCTGAATTGAATTTTACGAAAATTGATTGTTGTCCCATGGTGATCTAAACTGTGGCCGAGTTTATGATTAATTATATAGAAAACTTATTAAGCAATTATTCAATCAATTATTCCGTACAAAATGGAGTACAAAATATGAAAATTTTAGACTGGAATTCGTTAAAGAAAGAGTTGCTTAATTGAATGGAAGTCCGGTTCAAAGTTCTATTCATGGATACATAATGATTTTCGAGGTCGATAGAGCAATTGTCTACTTGAGAGCGCCTAAATAGAAACTTGTTATCGCAAGCGTTGAAACCTTTATTTTTACAAGAAACGCGTGGGAAATCAACTTTACTAGTTTAGAATAAGATACAGTCGATATAACGCAGAAATCTTGAGATTATATTTCAAAGAATTTTGAAACAAGAAAATTTATAATCTTGCGGAATTTCTGAATTGCCTCGTAAAAACAAAAATGCCGAAATTATTCTGTTTTACTTCATGTGCAATAAAGTTCGTAAAACAATGTAAGGGTTCATTAAAATAGCACGCTTATACTGCGCCTGCTTTTTCATTAAATTCTTAATGACAAACTATTTTTCTGAATTTCAGACTCAATTAACTATAAAGTTCTTCAGCGTCAAGTTTCAGAACAGTTGATTAAATTTTCTTCCCAATATAAAATCTGGTTGTTTTACTTTAAACGGAAAAAACTTATTTCATTTCATTTGCATGAAAGTTGCCTACAAAAGAGCGATAATTTTATGACCTCGAAAAAGCACTACTCGATGCAGATTGTATTACGTATTAAATATTAACGAGCTGTTTATTCATTAACGCTGATCAGTATGTATGCATTTATAACTTTTTTTATTTTCTAAACCTCGCTAGTTGAGAGCAGGATAATCTTCGACTGATTAAAGCACTTTATAAGCGGGCAGTATGAAATAATAATGTAGTTCGCGAAGATTCGTACCAAATTTCAAAACATGGTATTTTAAACTCGTGGATTCGTTTGCTACGTTGTAAATTACTCAATAGTTTGAACCACATTTCGAGTGGAATTATGATTTCCGAAAATAGCCCGAAAAAAAGTTTCATTTTTTCAGTAAATGAAACCTGGTAGAAAATGATCAAATTTTCGTTCTTATTTGTCATTTTATTGACAAACATAATTGATCAATGGCAAATCTGCTATGAAGGTATTGTATGATTTATATGATTGTGAATATCGTTTTTCCTTTCAACATTTCACAAATGTCGAATGAACTCAAACCTATTTTCGGTATTTATCTTACTGTATTTTATTAGTACTAGATTAACGCGCTTCGCGCTTCATATTGATTTGAAACTATAATTTAACCCTACTTTTTTATTATGATTATTTTGCGTACAATTCTTTTTATGATTATATCTCCTTCCTTATATAAACTCAGGCGGTTTTACGCAAAATAAAAATATGAGACTTATATTTTCTATTGACGCTTAAAATCTGATATGCGAATCCAGTTTTGTTTGAACCCATGAAAAAATAGCAGTCTGCAAAAGTCGCTTAAACATTGAAAAGAATAAATCGATTAAAAAATCCATGTCAAGTCCTTCGGAAAGTGCAACATTTGACGAATCCGACAATGATTTCAAAATCTTTGAGCAAAAAAGAAAGGGTTAACTGAGCCACCGACCGTAGCCACTGATAGAGCATACAAAATGGAGCGGGCGTTGTTCCGCCTTAGTTGAAATTCCATCTAGGCTCCACTTTGAAGGCAGAAAGTGCTTTCAGTTATCGGAGATTTTCACGGGTGGATGCAGAAGACGACGCGTCGTGGAAGTCGGCAAGGCAAAGCGCCACGATTGCCGGGTCCGATCTCTCTCTCGGGATTTAAACGGCTTGCCTTGATACCGCCACAAGACATTATTTACAGTAGTCTGGGCGCTCTTACGCGCAAGTAAAATAGCGAAATAGCGAAACAGCAGGCGACACGACAGCCAGGCAAGTTTTGGAAGCTGCTGCCGGGGCTGCCGAGACCAGCCATGGCGCGTATCATACACGCGAGCTTTATTTACGGCTGACACGGCTCGGCTTCGCTGGCGCTGTTGCTGGGTAAAAATGGCCGGTCCAGGAAAATTAAAACGAAATAAAGAAGGAAGAAAAAAACACGGACAAAAAAATGCCTAACCTGGGTGGGGCGATTACTCGCTGGTTTCCGGTTTTACTTAGCACGCGAGACACGTCCGCGGGAAGGAACGGGGAATGCATCGCACTCTACTTATGTACTTGGCGCGAGACTCGGCTGCGCTTCTTACGGAAACCGCGCCGAATGATTTATTCGAACGCGAAGCTAATGAAGGATTCGGCTCTCGCGCAAACAGAATTTCGCCCCGTGGCGAGTGAATTATATTTCGTGCGCCGTGTCACTGTCGCGAAATGGATGTTTCACGGCGAAAAATAAAACATTCCGACCCTTGCTCCCGCCACGAAGATCGAGTTCGTTTTATCGGTACGCGCCCATGTCCGACTGAAATTTCCATTCTTCTATTCTTGATGAACTTTTTTCCCTTTAATATCACCTTGCCTGCATTTTTTTGAATTACACTCCGCCTACGTAATTATTCAATCTCGCGAGGTTTTCTTTAACGATTAGATTCTTTCTTTTCTCATTTATTCCATTAAAACACGTAATTGCGAGCTAAAGGCTGTTGACCCGAATGATGTAATTTCCCGTTGAAATTAACCTCTGCTCGAAAACAGAAAGAATGAATCTTGAAATCAATTCAACCGAGTTCTTGAGTTTCCATTATAAAAATGATATCAAAAGTTGCACTTGCCTGTGTACAGTATTTTTAATTACGCGATGCTTCGCCCCGCAAAGCACGGACCTCAAGTGGAACATGATAGTTCAATTTTCTCTTCATGCTGAAGAGACTACGTTTACTCAATTTTAGAACCATTTATAACCAGCTTTAAACATGAAAATTCAAGGAGACGCGAATTAATGTGCTTTTAACCGTTTATCCGGTTTTTTCCTGCGCTTTTCACATACTTTTCCCGTATATTTTTCATTGGTTCTTCAAGCTTGAAGTATTAAAAACTGGAATAGCGGAAAAATTAACATCTCAAATTATTTGAGGAATTTACAAACACTTTGGAATCGAGTGAAGAAATCGCATGAAATTTGGCATGTTCGTTACCATATATAGCAATCGAAGCGAGACATGAAATAGCGAAAACCGTCTTTCCCGAAACGTAGGCGGAATTTCAATGTTCTCGAAATTTATCGGAACGATTCGTATCAAAATGAATTGGAAATATAAAAAAACAACATTCATCTTGCAGTTTCTCATGTACATAACAGAGCATCGAATTAATTGAACCTTTCTTCGCAATTTTGTTTATGCTGTTTTCTTTCCCCGCAAGGCAAGCATCACTATTCATATTGAAACAAGCAGCTACCTCGCCAGCGGTATCATGATCGGAAAGATGCGGGCATCATTCAGCGAACCCTTTCAATCAACCTTCGTTCATGAAATTCCCCATTGTCAATATACCCTATATAAATTCAATAAATTGCTCTCAAAAGAAACTTTTCCGCGCACTTCCTTGGTTGATTTGTTCTCCCAAGAGTCGATGGTCTCCAGGTACGATACATATACATCGCTAACGCTGTTACTAGTCATTCCATTACACACAATAACACGAATGACAATAACTCCCACGCTTCCGTTCTTGGCTTTTTTCGATTTTGAAGGGAATACTTCAAAGAGTCCGCAGTGTTTGAACCTCTACAGAAGAAGAACCTTCGGCAAATTAGACTCAAAAGTCGTGCACAGGAAAATAACCCCGCCACTGTAAATAACGAGTTTTATCCCGATGGCAGTCTCCCGTTTACAAGACCCTCGCGGCCGTCATTTCTCCATGAACTACGAGTTGTTCAACGTTCCGCCCTTCTTTAAGCCGTGTTCTTCCTTGGCCAACTTCGTGCTTCACTTTTCCCGACTTCTTTTCTCCAAGACGCAATTCTCTGGTGTGTCTGCGCCTCGAGCGCTCGTCGCTATCGACGGTCTTCCATTCTCTGTGTCTCGGAAGCACGAACTTGGGAGCGAGGTCATGATGTTTAGTCCGATCCGTCATATTCATAGCGCGCCATTATAATTGGACTGAAAATCTCGCTTATAACGATGATTTTTATTCGATGCTTTCTAGGACGTAATTCAAGTTGTATTTGATGAAGAAACGCAATTTACTTCACTTCTACGAGATCCCTGATTCCGAGAGATGTCCATCAATAAAATTACTCGAATCAAAAGCAAGGAATATCACCCACTTTTCAGCTTCGAGTATATTTGTTTCCTTACCGCGTCCACTAATTCTTGAAACACTACGTATCTCGAGATTCTCGTGAAAAGCATCATTAATCTTGCCCGGAGTCACGGGTCTTCATGATGTAACACTTCTCCAAACTGCAATTGATTAGTAAAACAGTTTGCAACGTGTCACGCACATCGTTTATCTCCGCCCTGGATGCACATTTTTCTTTCGAAGCGGCCGCTCCTCCTCTTTATTAGCAGTACTAAAAATGCCCCGAAGAATGAACAACGCGAGCTGCTGAATCGATACGATTCGTTGGCCAGGGCTTTCAAACAATGCTTTTAGCCGCCCGTTCTCGTCTTTGAATGGCCTTTTCCTCTGTATTTGTATCGACTTCGGAACATCTTATTAAATCCCTTTCATGTTCTCTCGAGCTATTTATGAAATTCCGACAGTTGACGAAAAATCGTATTTTCAACATAACATTAAAACTCAAAATGCATTTTCCAACGTCAAACTACCGATAAAAAAATTGGAGAAACGGAAATCGAACCCCGATAGAAACTTGGACCAATTTCCACCACAATTTCTCCACAGCTGGAAGAGATATTGTTGAGTTCGTTGGTCAAATAAAGCTGAGCTACAAACTATAGGTACACGTACAATATTAGCTACGGCGATTATTTATTATTGTTACAACGCTGTCGAACAAGATAAGCGCTTGTAACGGATGCTGCGGAGGGCAGAAGCTCGTGGAGATAAAAAGAACGAGTGCATCATGTTCGCGAGTAGAATATATCAAACAAAACTAGGATTATGTGATTAATTAATGACTGGAGCATGTCAATTGGATTAGACGTAATCGCAGTGACATAATCGTTTCGATTTCCAACGCTGCAATTATTCCATGTTGAAAATTATACGGTAGCGAGGCCGTAGCTTGGCCAGGATCACCGAATGGGTCGATTCCTATAATCGAATTCACTGATTACGCCAATCCATCCGGTCGACAGTCTTTCAAAGTGTAACAGGTATCGTTTATCACAGAGTTAACGTCGCTGCGTCTACTGAGTGTGTCGATTAGCTTGGAAAAATAAGCTTGCTCTGGAAAGATGGATGAAGGGACAATGGGGTTTAATGATTTTTCCAGTAAATAAGAACTGCCGAGAGAGAAATGCACAAAATGTTTTGTCGCGTTCCCGGACGCGCATTGTTTGCTCTAGTTTCACGGAGAACAATTATTTTTTTCACCCGCAACAAAAGACTATGTTTTTTAAAAGACTTCCGTTAGAAATGCCTGAGAATAGCAGAAAATAATTTTTGATTCCATCAATTCCACCATCTTACGAGGGGCCAATTAATCCTCTCAGTTCCTGATTTAATTTGCGAAATGTATAATTTTGACATTCCGTGGAAGTAATAAAGTTGTTCGGGTTCAACAAGCGGCTACATTTCTCCTCATAGTTATTAAGAACATTGGATCGATGCGAACATTTAATTATTCAGCTGGGTTTCCGAGCTCTCACTATTTCCACGTGATTAAAAAGATTCCTCTTTGGCGGCAATCGTTTACTTAATAAAACTTGGCTAGCGATTTTTTAACTCGTCGCCTAAAGTTCCATTACGAATAAAAGAACAAAGTTATCATTTGAAGCTGGATAAATTGAAATTTCTTACGAGGAGAAGAATTGGTATAAAAATTCTGCCAATATATCAAACTCCAAGTTCAAAGTTACAAAGGGTAAAAAATGTATTTCATTTTAATGAATAGTTTGCTTTCACAACTGTTTCCGTCACTTTCATGACTTCTAAGCTGGTTTAAAGTTGAATTTATTTATAGATTGAGTGCATGTTTTTAGTTTGGCTCAATTTGAATGCGAAGCAGTATAGTTCAATGAATCGACAACGCACGGCAGCCGACGAATCAACAGTTCTATTTAGAAGTTTCAATTGGTAAAACGTATAATGTTCGTATCGTCTAGGCGGAGCATACATACACTCCACAAGCGGAAATGAATCTCGTTGATTTGCAGTACGTCTACGTTGATCCTTAGTTTGTTATCAGTGAAGTGTAAACTGGAATTATGTATAAGGTCCGAATCGTAATAATGAGCTTTGCGTTAGCTTCCCAATCTACGAAGCATATTACACGACAAACACAAACTGATCGTCGTAGCAATGGTTCGAGTTATAATATATATTATTAGTTGTGCAACTATAACTACCAAACTCCCATAACAAATGCGCCTCGTAATTCCCGAGATTATAACTGGTGCAATTAGAAACGATAGAGCGGAGTAATTAGACAAGCGAATAAAAGGACGTTACTTCGTTCTCCATTCGTCATGTCATAGAGAGAATGCAAAAGTTCGAGAGCGAACCGACTAAAATATGTATTACAACCTTCATTGGCGCTTACAACCGTGAAATAACAATCTGACGACATTTTTTCGCATAATTTGCGGAATCTGACAAATAATATGACTGAATCTGGTTGACAAGGAAATGTTGTCTCGCCAGTTTTTACGGTGATAATCTTGCCGGTCTCCTCATTTTCTCTAACATGAAATTGGAGTAAGCTGCGAGTTCGCTGAAAATTGCCAGTTTTCAACGATTATAAGAAATTGAGGTCCGTCGAGCAGGACCCCCCTTTAAGCGAATCGCGTCAACAATTATGGCAAAATTATGTGCTTTTTATGCGCTAATTATGTGCCGAAATGAAAAATTTTGTGCTCGAAATTTAATTGATTTTTTTTTAAATTCAAAATGGGGGGTGTGGCTCGACGTCGAGCTGCACCCCCCACAGTGAAAAAAGGGTGTTAACAAA
>JABFQM010004050.1:0-10295 GCA_022816865.1 Zelostemma sp. ZL-2020
CTCGGAAGCGGAGCAGTTTTATTCGTCGGACTCTGCGAGCGTTTACTGGAGTTGCTTCTGGATCTGGACTTGGACCGGGACTTGGCCTTTGACCTTGAACGAGATTTGGATCGTGACCTGGACTTTGACTTGGAGTATCGTCTTCGGCTGCAACTGTCCTTGGATCGACTTCTGTACGATCTTGACCTCGACCTAGAGGAAGAGCTGCTGGACGAGGATCTGGGTTTCGAGCGTCCACGACGCGACCTGGACCTCGATCGCGATGACCGGGAAGATCGAGACCTTGATCTCGATCTGTGAGACTTTGACCTCCTGGACCATGATCTGCTGCGAGATCGAGACCATCTGGATCGACTCCGGGACCTCGATCTTCTCCTGTATCTCGTTCGCCGCGACCTGGAGCGCGACAAACTGCGCCTTCTTTCTCGTACTCTGTAAGATCTCGACCTGCTCAAGGAATGCGAGCGGCTTCTCGACCTCGATTTCGATATTTTCCTGCTCGACGTTCTCTCGTGGAAGTGCGGGCTTTCAGAACGTTTTCTCCTGGAGGAGGGGTTCCCTTTCTTTGTAATGGAATTGGTTTGCGAAGAACCGCCGTGTGTTTCTTCCTCGCCGCCGAAACTCGTGATGTACGTGATTTGACCAGCGTTCGCTGGGGACGCCGAGCGGGATCGGGACATCGATGACGATTTTCTGTAAGGGTTGTACTCGGGACTTTCTCTCGCAGCGTAACTGGAATAGAATAATTTGTTCAGAATTTGTAGAAAGTTGCTTCGTTGTTTTTCGAGAATCCTGTTTACCTTGGCGGGCTCATGACACGGCCAATCATTTTCTTTTCTCTGAAAGCTCTTCGTTCTCTTCTTGATCTACGACCCTGCAACAACAAGCTTTTGAGTGACTTTGGCTGTACAGAAAGTCGTGATTTTATGTGGTTAAACCTACAGAGTACATAGCTTTTTCTTCTTCTTGTTTGCGCGCTTGCCTCAGCGTTTCGGCTTCCTCGAAATCCTGGGTCAAGAAACTGAAGTAATCAGCACCGATTAAGCCATATTTTTGAGCAACCTGGTTCATCTCGTGCGCCTGAGCCGGCTCTATTTGCGAAACGTCCACGCAAATGTCTGAAATCATCACCACATATTTCTTTAATACCCTTTCTATTGAAATTCCAATTCTATTTCTGCTCCGTAATCGTGCTACCTAAATCTATATCGCTGTCTTCGTCCTCTTTGTCCTCCTGCGACCCTGATTCCGCTGGTTTTACAGATTCCGGAATCGGTTCATCGGTCTCATAATTATAACCAATTGCAGCATTATTCGCGGATTTTTTCTTATCCTTCCCTGCATCTGGCTTCGTCGAACAACCAAACTGTTCCTCCAAGTGGATTTGGTGCAGGAATTTCTCTTCAGTTACTGAAACGAGTCAATTTTTGGAGTAACAAAATGTACTTTTGCACATTTTCTTTAGGAAACGAACCTCCCAAGAATTCGTTTTGAACAATGATGCGGTAACGCTCGTAATTGATATGCCTGTCTTCGTTGGTCAGTGCGATGTCTACGTCGATCGTATTAGGGGCTTCGGGGATCCAGTCCAAGTGCGCTCTCACGTCGAAGCGGTCTATCAAATTATCTTCGTTCCCTTGCCATGGCATCCTGTATAGACAAATTTGTATTATTTCGGGGCTTTTTTGTACCCTTGAATGTATGGGAAAGTTTTGAGAAACACGGCGAAGATTTACATGTTGGCAGGGCTGTTTCCTGCCGCGGCGATTGCTGGGTCTAAATGGATCTTGCATGGTCTTCCGTGGAGCTGGAGAAACTGCGTCGGGTCGGATTTCTAGGAAAATGCAAGCGAATTAATACGTTTTCAAGGCCAACATTCAAATTTCATCAAAAGTTAGGTGATTTTAATGCATTTCTTAATCATGTTCAAGGGAGATTAAATTTATGAAACGAAAAATTTTTCGCGAAAATCAAACGTTTTCGTGTCGCGAATGAAAAGTCGTCAATTTTAGAATTATTTGCAACGTTGCTACTTTCTAAAACATGCTCGATAGTCAGAGAAACGTCAGTAATTGACGTGGAATGCAACGAGTGAATTATTGCTTTTCGAGTCTTTTACGTCGAAAATATGTTTGGGCAAGAAAAATAGCGTACGATTTTTTCATAATAGTCCCGTCGACGTTCGGCACGCCGACGATAATCGACCAGCATTCCGCGAATCTTTTTTTCCTGCTTTCGGGCCTCGTGCCACATCCTGCCGCCCGTTTTTTTCACAGAAAAGCTCATGTTTCATAAAATTCTCGGCCCGATGAAAACCTCGATTAAACTGCAACGAACATTGCCACGCTCAAAGTACCCCGAGAAAATAATTGACGTGAACCGAATTACATGCGGCCATATTGAGCAATAGCAATAAAAATGCCACATTCGTGCATCCAAGGATTTTATAAACTTTATTATCTTTTTTAATCACGTTACAGCTGTTGATAAAAATAAGGCAATAATTAAGGGAAGTGATATTTTTTTAAATTGCCATTTCGGCGTAAAAACCTCGGTTTACATTCCGAGTATTTCTGCCCTTATCTAACATGGGAAAGTAGACAGAGACAGAATCATAGACCTCAATTAAAACGAAGATTTTTGACATTAATTCGATCGGAAGAAGCTTTTATAATGTTCAATAGTTGCAAAAAAAGGAATGAACATAAACACATGAAAAAAGGGAAAACAGAAAAATTTTTTGAAGTTTAGGAACACATTTTCGATATTGTGTGTGAGTACATTGGCGGTGCAAAGCTCCGAGAGAGTGCGCTGCGAACAATAGAAAAATGGTTGCCGTAAAGGTCGTCGGCATTTGAAATTTTGGATGTTTATTCATGGTAAGAAAAAAACAAATAAATATTCTGAAAAGTTTTATTGTAGAAATAAACCGCAGTAGTATATAAACAGACAAAGGTATTATGTCAACACATATCTGCAACTTTTGTTAGAAAATTATATCAGAGCCCTGTGTTAGTTTCTATTTCTACCGCTAGTTGGCTCTGCACGCTCTGCAACAACTTTTACGCAGTAAATAATGGCGCTCCACGCAGCTCGTTAACCTACCAGTGAAGTGTGAATCGCCGAATTACCGTAACGTATGTGATGAGCTATTCTGCTGCAATTTTCAAAAGCTTCATTATTATTCTCTTTATTCCACGAAAACAATTGCATCGACATCACACACGTCTTCTTCTTCTTCCTCCTTCTTATTGGCTCTAGACCGCACCTCAGGCGTTCCGGAGCCAATAAGAACCAAAAGAAAGGAGAAGACTGAAGACGTCTGTGAGTGCGATTGTGATGTCGATGCGATTGTTTCGTGAAAGAAACAGAAAATTGTTGATAGTTGTAGCAGAATGACGAATAAAGCTTGGAGTTCGGATATTTGGAAATCGTGGGAGAAGCATGGAAAGAACGATTTGTAAGTGATCACGTTGCGAGGTGACGCAAGAAATGCGCACGAATCCTAGAGAGATTGTTGCCGCGTTTTCTGTGAAAATCGATGCCCGCACAATATATTTATCGTTTGTTGCTCGAGCGAAGAGTTTATTTGTCAATTGTCCGATCTTTCCAGCGTCAAGTTGATCAAGAACAAACATAAGGAGGACGACACCACAGGTACGCTCCAACCACACTTCCCCGGATTATCCTTTGTGTTATTGCGCTCTTGCCATTTTGCATTCTTTTTTTACACGCATTTTTTCATGTTTTTCTTCATCAATCGATTATTTTCGTTTATTTTGTTACAAAATTCCTTGGATTCATTGACCAATTTCTTGATTATACATCAAGATGAGAATGTTAAAATTTTTATCATACTCGTAATGTTTCGTAATTTAATTGTTATTTGTTTGCTCTTTCTTAATTTTAAAATAAAATGGAAATTAAATTTTTTCTTTGGTGAAAGATAACATTTTTATTGTTGGAATGAAGGCATTTGTGATTCATGAAAATTTAATTTCCAGGATGGAGTCGGGGACTGTACGAACTGATCTCCAATGGGATTCGAGGGATCGTCAACAAAGACAGCGTCATTTCGACCCTCCGTGAACTTGCCGTGAGAAAAGTCTTTGAAATTCTTAATCTTATCAAGCATTTGTTGCAACAATTTAACGTTCCAGAAAATTGATGGATTGGTATCGTCAACGATAGTCGACGTCTTGGCTTTGGTCGATGCCGAAACTCAAGGCGAAGAGAAAAACAATTATTACTATATTGTGAAACATACTGAAAAGGTACTATTTCATTTCTCCTCTCTAAAAATGCCAATATCATCAAAGATTTAATCAAAACTTTTATTTTTCAGTTCCTTACCGATAGAATACTTAAAGAACGTCTGGAAATTGATACGTTGCAGGACGTGGGAACCCTGAAAAACAAGAATTTCCAAACTAAATTTATAAAAGTCAAAACGAAACTTTTGTATGTATCAAACTTCACGTTTTTTTCTGCCTCGAGAACAAAATTTTGATACATTTTTGTAATTTCAGCTACAAACAACGAAAGTTCAATCTTTTCCGGGAGGAAAGCGAAGGTTACTCCAAATTAATCACAGAGCTGAAGCAAGAGAGGCCGGAATCGGAAGTGGCGTCAACTTTGGATATCATTAAATCTCTAATTGGTACCAAACTTGCAAGCTCGTTGAATGCAAGGAATACAAAACCGAAATACTAAAAATGATTAATAATTTCCAGGGTACTTCAATCTTGACCCCAACAGAGTCCTAGATATTCTTCTGGAAATGTTTGAGAATCGTCCAGATGACAATACTCTTTTCATTCCTTTAATAAGATCGTACATGAGTGATCGGGAAGTTCTGTGCGAAGTTTTGGGGTTCAAATACCGCTGCTCCGCTAGCGCGACTCCATTTTCTCTACAGAGACTCACCGCCCTCATGCTGCAGTACGGCGTCATCGAACTCGTCGACATTTTACCCTGGCTCGCGCCTGACGACAAATCAATAGTCAGCGATCACGAGTTAACGATGAGACAAGCCAAGGAGTACGTTAAGAAAATGAGCATAATTTCCACCAAGGACAAGGAAGAAACTCAGGAGGAAAAAGAGGCTCCTACTGTACGTTTTGCATTTGTTGCATCGGACAAACGAGTTTAATTGAAGCTTTAATGTTTTTATTTGATTTTAAACAGGATAAATATTCCACGAACCAGAAGTTCGGACTGTGCGAGGCACTTTTGGAGATCGGAGCCTGGGAAGTGGCGCAGAACCTCTTCAACCGTTACCCGGATCACTGCCTGACCGATCAGCGGCCTATTGCCCTGGCTCTTTCCCGATTAATTCAGTCTCTCATAGAACCCGTTTATCGAAAGTACGCGCTTCGTTAAATTTTCGATTACATATTAGCAAACGGACACTTGTTAACCAAAAATTATCTGTATTCAGATTATGCGTCATCTCAGCAAAATTACCGGGTAAAAGAATCCCGCCGCCGAAGAGTAAATTGGCTCCGCCGTTGATACATGAACTGGATGATCTGCACGACCGTTTGCTGCCGATGCTGATCACCCTGGGCCCGAACTTGCACCAAGACCCAGTACTTATGTACAAAATTATGCGGCTGTGCCACGTCGGTATCAAACAATGCCCTCTGGACGCCAGCAAACAACCGATTGACAAAAACAACACACTGTTCTTTGACATCCTCACGATCCTCGATGTCGCGCTTTTGCCCTCGCTGTCTTTCATGGACTGCAACTGCTGCGTCGCCGAAGAGGTTCCCTTTTTTTTGCGAGAAATTTGAAATCTTTATTGAAGTTTGATTTTAACTACTTGGTTTTCTTTCAGGTCTGGAACATTCTGAAATTCTACCCTTACCAGAATCGATATTGCCTTTACGCGAGGTGGAAGAATGACACGCCTAATCAGCATGCAGCATTGTTGAGGAAAAAGGCCGACGCGCAGAAAAAGATCAAGTCAGTTATGAAGAGAGTCAGCAAGGAGACCATTAAACACGTTGGCAGAGCCATCGGCAAACTCACTCATTCGTCGCCAGGAGTTTTGTTCGATTACATGCTGCTGCAGATTCAACTTTACGATAACCTCATAGGTTTTTGTCGCCTTTTTGTTAAAAGGAACCTATGATTTTCTAACTTTTTGTTAATGAGTTGGTTGTGTAAATTGTAGGACCAGTCGTGGATTCTTTGAAGTACCTTACTTACATATCGTACGACGTGTTAGGGTACTGCATAGTCGAGGCATTGACGGGGGCTGAAAGGGCCGACAGGAATCGATTCAAGCACGACGGCACCAGTATTTCTCTCTGGCTCCAGTCAACAGCTTCTTTCTGCGGTGCCATATACAAAAAGTATAACATCGAACTCAGTGGCTTGCTTCAATATATCGCGAATCAACTAAAAGGCCAGAAGAGGTAAGTACCCAGCATGTAAATCACATTTCACCCAACATTTAAAATTGAAAAAACTGTGTCCACCACTTGTCTTTTTGTCATTAAAACAATCATGAATAGAAGAATTTCAGAAGGTTTCCAGATAAAGTCTCACCGTGTGTGTTGTGCGCGAATTCTTGTGTGGACTCTCTCGCCGACCCCACGATTCCAGTACACAAAACAGCTTACTCGCGGCTTCCAGCGCATGCAACGCAGTCGAGCTCGTTTTCCCAAAGCTTTCCGCAAGCCATGTACAGAGCGTTCAGCCCCTTCCCATAAAAAATGAGAATCACGAGATGGTTTATCGCGTAAAACCATCATGAGCACATGCCTTAAATGTCTGTTGTATTTTGATAGAACATGGGGAGCCTTTAATTCACCGCCGATAATGTTAGCGTAAGAGTCAGTAATGCCGATTCGAGGAGCTCGTGGTGTTTTCTCTGTTCTTTTTCCGCGCCCGGGGATCCTCGGAGCAACGATGGACCGTGTTGAAAGAGTCACGATTTCGTACCTTTCGCAGTAGCGTCATTGCGTTTGACGATTGAAAGAAATATGCTGATGAACCAGAATTACGATGTAAGGAGAACCGAGATGTTCTGTAGACTT
Organism: Zelostemma sp. ZL-2020; assembly: GCA_022816865.1. Taxonomy (NCBI): domain Eukaryota; kingdom Metazoa; phylum Arthropoda; class Insecta; order Hymenoptera; family Platygastridae; genus Zelostemma; species Zelostemma sp. ZL-2020. The sequence continues at coordinate 7,050 of JABFQM010004050.1, forward strand.
AAAAAATCACTGATTGGACCATCCGAACATGAAAAAGTAAAAGAAGTTGATTATTCGAATGAAATCGGAGACGAAGAAGCTAAAGGTACGGACTCTTTCACACACCAGTTCGGGATCGTCGATAATTGAAGTGAGTTTCATGCAATTTTCTTGTTTTCCAGTTCTTGGTTTTGGAATTGTTTTTAATCAACGATTTTTTTTCGTTTCAGAATCAGCATAAAATAAGAAAGTAACTGAAAATGCAAGAAAAAAAATGAAAAGAATGTATAAGAAGGAAGAGAATTGTCAACAAAGACCATCGCTGAGAAAGAATGAAGTGAACTGATGGAAGAAGACATTGATTGAAGAAGAATCGGAATAATGGGACGGAGAGACGTACAAGAAAAACGAAGAAAAGAAGAAAGAAAAAGCTGATCAAATCGCGACCAAAGAGTAGAATCGTCACGTCGAGTGGCGAATTTGAAAGCCGCGATGGATCGACCCGTCGTGAATCGTGCCCTTCTCATTTCTCTCCGCATAGTTTTTTCGAAAATAGATTTTTTTTACTCGTGATATGTCGATGAATAAACCAACGCTGGAAGCACCTAGAGATCGATTATCGGGGGAAAAATGGAACGTGGCGAGTTTTAAATGCGAGTTTTAAACGCGAGTTGTTTCTGTACGGGAATGTTGAGGTGTTGTTTTCGACGTAAGAAAATGTTTGCACGCTTGAAAACTTGAAAGAGAGGAAACGATCGTTCACTATTACATCGCGGACCCGAGACCAGCAACCACCACTCACGCATTTGTAAATACTTTTCATTTCTAGCCTGGATTTATTGATATTGAAAGAAATAGTGCATAAAATGGCTGGAATTGAGGCGGCGGAAGAAATGACTTCCGATCAACTAGATGCCATGGCAGGCGGTGATCTCCTGAAAAATGAGGTACGCTTTTGCTTCGCATTTGTAATTCAAGGGATACAATTTCTAACGTTAAACTTGCATTTCTCAGGCCGGTTATTTCAGTCAAGTTCGGAATACGAAAAAGTCATCGCAGCGTTTGAAAGAAGCTTTAGCCGAGAACGATTTGTCCATTACTCTGTGTCTCTTGATGGCCCAGCAGAAGCACTGCGTCGTCTACAGGGAAACCGAAGAATACCATCTGAAACTCGTCGGTTCGTGAAAAAACAACTGCTTCTTTTTTCTTTTTCTCGAACTATTGAAAATAACAAAACCTGGTTATTTTGCAGGCAAATTGTGTGATCAGTGTCAGGATTCGCTGGTGCAGTTCGGGACGTTCCTGGGCTCGACGATGACGGTGGACGAGTACGTGCAGCGGCTACCTGGCATTGACGCCATGCTCCAGGACAACCACATCCACGCGGACGTTGCGTTTTTCCTCGCGAGGCCTATGTTTGCGCACGCGATAAACGTACGTTCGTTTCTTTGGACAAAACGCGAATGAACATTGTAAACGAACAACAAAAATGTGTTTTCAGCAAAAGTACGATGTCCTGAGGAAGGCAGATCCTAACTACAAGAAAATGACGAGTGCCACGAAGCAAGCGAAGTACGCGGAGGCCGCGCAAACGGTGATGGCTCCAGTGGCGCTGTCCGTGAGACCTTTGCATCCTCTTAAAGTCTGGGAAGACATCTCGCCCCAGTTTTTGGTCACGTTTTGGTCGCTCTCGATGTACGATCTCTTCGTCCCCGTTGAAAGTTATCAGAGGGAGATTAACAAGCTCAAACAACTCGCGGCTCAAGTTCCGGAAATAAAGGACATGGTAGACAATTGAATTTCAACATTCGTTTCCTTGAAATTATTTTTACGCTTTTCTTTTTTCTTTACAGAACGCCAGTAAGGGCAAAAAGGAGCAGGAAAGGTACGCGACGTTGATTGAAAAATTGCAGGACGAAAGGAAGAAGCAGGAGGAACACGTAGAGAAAGTTTACGCGTACTTGAGGTATGGAATTTCTTTGAAATCTTTGTATTCTTTGATAGAAATCGATATTTATGGTTGTTTTTTTCGTTTAGGCAAGAGAAAGACACGTGGTTCTTGTCGAGGAGCGTAAAGTCAGCAAAGAACGAGACGATTACGCAGCTCCTGCAGCTGTGTCTGTTCCCAAGGTGCACTTTCACCACGGTCGATGCCATGTACTGCTCAAAGTTTGTGCACACCATACACTCGCTAAAGACTGCCAACTTTGCTACTCTTCTTTGTTACGATCGAGTAAGTTCTTTTGAATTGTTTACGAAAAAAGAGGAAAAATGCAGGTTGTAAGCAATTGATTTTTTCAGCTTTTCTGTGACATCACAATGTCGATGACGTCGTGCACGGAGAACGAAGCAAACCGTTACGGAAGGTTCCTGTGCGCCATGCTGGAAACCGTGATGAGGTGGCACTCCGAAGAAGCCATTTTTGACAAAGTAAAACATCGATTTTCAGAAACAAATGCAATTGTTCATGAATTTTATACTTGTGATGAACAATTTTTTAGGAATGCAACAACTACCCGGGTTTCGTGACCAAGTTCCGAGTCAGCGATCAATTCTCGGAGGCCGACGACATAGTTGGATTCGAAAATTACCGGCACGTCTGTTACAAGTGGCACTACAAAATCGCAAAAGTAATTTGGAATTCTGTTCTTTGAGGATTCTGTTCTGCCCGTACATTTTGCTGTAAATTGGAGTATCAATTTTCAGGCCATCGTCGTTTGTCTGGATTCCAAGGATTATGTACAGATCAGGAACTCGCTGATAATCCTGATCAAAATCTTGCCGCATTTCCCAGTGCTTTTGAAGCTGTCGCAGATCCTGGAACGCAAGGTGGACAAAGTCCGCGACGAAGAGCGTAATCAGCGCCAAGATTTGCACGTTTTGGCAACGTCTTACAGCGGGCAATTGAAGGCCAGGACGAGCAGCATGCTTCGGGAATCCGATTTCCACCATGTCGGCGATAAGGACAAGGTCATTGTCATTAAAAAATGCGATAGGATTTGTTATCTTAGGGTTATATTTCGAAACTCATTGTTTATTTTTTTAAAAACAGCTGGGAAAAGCGCAGGAGGCGACGAACTCTGAGCCCAGTGATAAAGTCAGCAACGGCGTGTCTGCAAAGGAAGTAAGCAACGGAGAAACGCGCACTGAGAAGGAAGTCAAGGAAACCAGGAAACGCAGCGCCTCAAACCAAGTTTATCAGTACGTAAATTTGATTTCAAGTTTTGCGAGTCGTTACTTTAACTTGAAAGCTTATTAAATAGAAAC
>JABFQM010004051.1:0-10292 GCA_022816865.1 Zelostemma sp. ZL-2020
ATTGTCGTCATACTACTTATTGATCTTTCGATCACGGGAGCCCCACGCCACTCCACCTCTTGCTCCCAGCGTGACTGAATTAGGTTTCTTCATCAATTTTGCAAAGTAACACTTGAGAAACGAATTTTAAACTGTACAAATGAATTTGTTGCGAATATATCTTTTTTCATCATGTTTTAACATGCGCACCTAGTATTGTCATGTGTCTTCTATTTGGCAAAATTAATAAAATTCTTTCGACTGATATTGACCAATTTGATTTCTATCAACAGAGGCGTTGTTTGTCATAAAAAGCGGAAAGGTGAGTGACTCGAAATGGCCAAATTCAGAGTGACTGGAATGAAATGACATGTACAGTCTTGGTCATATGTGTCTGCTTTGTTCCCCTAGGCTGTATATTTCGAGGCTAACGATGATTGCATTTTTTTTCATTCTCATTGAAATTTGTTTTGAGTTACGCACCGAAAATCATTGACCAGCAAAGTTATCCTCATAAACGCGCATGCGGGAGATTTTGCTCTTTTTTTCCTTTTATGGGGTAAACGTTTTTTTTTGGCGAACGCTATTTTCCTCACCTTCCCAAATTTCCATTTGGAATGTTTTTTTGGGGGGTAAACTCATCCGAAAATTATCGATCATGTATCACGATCGATAACAATATCTTGAAAATTGCTTTTTTTTAAATTTGCAAATTTTCTAATTTGTTTGAACAAATTGATTGTTTAAACTATTTTATCGTTCGAAAATAATCATCACACTTACGATGTGCAACGATATTGAAATTTCAGTGCTCATAATTTTCAATTGTTTAAACAATAACCTTATTCGAAAATTATTATCGATAATGTATCACGATAGATGACAATATCTTGAAAATTGCTGCTTTTCAATTTTCAAAATTTTTAATTAGTTCAAACAAATTGATTGTTTAAACAATTTCATCGTTCGAAAATAATTATTACACTCGCGATGGGCAACGATTTTGAAATTTTTGTGTGAATAATTTTCATTTGTTTAAACAATAAACTTATTCACAAATTATTAATAATGTAACCGGATCGATATAAGTCAATAAATGTTGCATTACATTGCATATCGTACCATTAATTAGAATCGTTGCATATATTTTTCAGCTTTGAATTTTCGAAACAAATTTGCTTCGACAATTCGACGGCTAACTATCGCGGAAGTAAATATTAAACAGACGTAAATATTAAAGCGTATTTTTTTAGGTGTATTCGAATTGTTAATATTTCGTGACAAAACGTTTAGATCGATCAAAAATCACGTAAAAAGTAAACAAACGGCAAGTGACATATTGAGGTTAAAAAGTTTATAAAAGTTAACTTACCCGAAGAAATTACGACTGCAATCCGATAAACATACTATATGCACGATTTAAAAAACTTGTCAGGTCAATACACACGATTGCATGATCGACACACACGGTTACACAATTGATATCACGCAATACGAATCGAAATCGAGGAGGTCGGGTAGTTACAGCGGAGAGTCAAGAAATTTATTTGGTTGAATAATCAGAATAATAAAATGCCCTCAAATTGAATGGCAATATTCCAATTTTAATTTGAGGGTACGGTAGCCTCGATAATTCGACGGCTAACAATCGCGGAAGTAAATATTAAACTGCCGGCTTTTACGAGGGTAGCGCCATCGGGCGATCAAATTTCGAGTGCCGAAAATCATGTCGATAAGGTAGAACTCGCATGGTGTATCTGAATCTTCACACCTGTCACAACACTGGAAATAAATTCTCTGTTACGAACAGTATACTTGCTAATTACATAATTAACGCGATGTTTTTCGATACACGAACAAGTGCATTCGATGGAAAATCGCCGGAAAAAGCCAAATCCGCCGTCATTTCGGGGATTTGAACTTTCAATACAAAGATACGAGCGAAAATACTCTGGCTCGAACGCCATTTCCAGACAATTTTTGTAAATATGGTTTGGTAAGTAGTTGACGCTTTTTTTCCTCACCTTCGGCCAACTACCGCTGACCATGATTAAAAAATGTAACAATTGCATTTTTTTCTATAGGACCTTTCCCGATTAACTAAATCTAAACTAAAACGGAACTGCGAAGGTGTACAAATTTGTGAAAAAACGCCTATTGTCAAAGAAAAATCGCGATAAAGTCGAATATTTCGGCATCATTTCATTCACTGAAGGATTTGAACCTACTTTCACGTTTTAAAAAAGATAAGAAAAATGATTTATAAAGACCGAGTTTCAGCTCGATTTATCAGTAATCGTAGAAAGAAAAAACTTGTAAAAGGGTCGCAATTTGTGTATTTCTTCTGATTTGGCGAGCCGACAATAAGGGAGGGGTTATGAATAATATGCGTACATGAATAATATGCGCTATCTTGTGATAAAGGTTTTCCCCCTTGACAACAGTGCTTTAACTATCGTTGACAAACATTTCCAGGCGCGCTGATAATAAGAACCTTCCAAAAATAATAAGTTCCAGGCTTCGCTCACGATAAACTTGAATTTAACTAGTCGAACGAGTCTAATGCGGTCTAAATATTATTGAGTCTTGTTCTAGAACTAGGTCGAACCTAAATAAATTTGTTCAATGCAATAAAGTTCTATTCAATTTAAGCGTGATGACGTCCAGACAAGATTTCAATTTTACTTGAACCTAACTGCGAAATGTAACACCAGGTTAAATGTAAGTCATACCTAGACCTAATCTTAACAGAATTAACACGAATTGTGGACCGTGGATACGAGAAAGATTTCAAATCTTGTTCATATCAGTCTAGTGTGTAGATTTTGAAATAAGAAATTGAAATACCTTAATGAAATGCGATTATGGTCCCCAACACAAGAGGAAACAGCAACAGGTTTGTTGATAAATTCGCCATCTTCGAAAATATTCAATAGAAATTATGATTGCTTTTGCCCAGCCAAAAATCGTCCACTAGAATGACAATTTGATTTGGTCGGTCACACACGATTGAGGGACTGACGAAGTTGCCGTTGAATCTATACCCAGTTAAGGGACTGCAATTGCCAAACGTTATCTGGACCTTGCCCGCAAGTAGGTTAATATTTTCGATTTTTCAAGTCAAAGATGACGCGATTTCTTGAGTTCTTAACAATTTATTAGATTTGAAGTTGTTTCTTGAGAAGCTTTTTTTAAAAATTGATGTTGGGACGATAGTTTTTGTAAAATGAGGTTAAAGTTGATAATAGTTCTATTGCATCATTATTATACGCTAAGACCTACAAAAGTCCGAGGAGAACACTTTGAACGTTTGATAGCTTATCAATCGTACTCAATTGAAATCATATTTCCAAAAGCGGAGTAACGAGTTTCAATTCAGGGAAGACAATTATCGAATTACACGACCTACATAATTTTGCGTTCATTAAAAATTAAAAGTACATTTGGGTTATTCCATTCCATATTTACAATGAAAAAATTAAATGGCCTGATACGTTTTTTTTCTTGTGTTGAATACAAAAATAACTGACCCGTATTTTTTTGTTAATGGTATGGAAAATTTTGAAGTGATAAACTTTCAAATGCCTCTAGTATGTAAACGGTTTCATAGAAAAAAACGATGTTTTCGGAGAAAGCCATGTTCGGTCAGACTTTGCATGTAATAATAAATGATAACATTTCTTTGTTTATTGGTACTTAGAAGATGCGATCATTTTCAACAAAAAAAGGTCACAGAAAATGGACATTTTGAAAATCGTTTTTTCTATGACTAAACTGTTTATTGTAGTTAATAGAATATTCCATAAAAATTTCAGAGCATGCAGGTAGATAGTTCTCAATATACGTATCTAAAATAGCTAGAGTAGATTATACGAGAACCAAAGATATCTTGTTTTTCGTAAGCAAGCAGCGACATGTTTTCGAAGCATTTCCGCTGTCCCTCTTTTTCCATACTTGTTCGTATATGTGACCTGGAATGAGGAAAGGAGTCTAGTGGCCGAAAGCATCGAACTGAGAAAAACGGGTATAAAAGGAACGACTCGAGTAAGCCGGGCAAGCAGGTAGCGACGACCTTTTTCACAGTTTTACCCCCTCTACCCACACCCGCAGCTCCGAATTGCGTGTCCGTGAGCTCCTTGGATTTCAGACGCGATCGGCTCTGAGAACTGGATGAGCTCACAGACACGCAGCTCGGAGCTGTGGTTGTGAGTAGAGGGGGTCAAACTGTAGAAATGCTTCATTCGGTCCGGTAACTGCTTCCTCAACTTCAAGTTGTCATATTTAAGTCCATTTTTATCGTAGAAGTATGAAACTAAGCTCAATCGATTGGGCAAACCTTCATTATTCAAAATCAACAAAAATATGAAAATCGATTTTTCGGCCACTAGACTCCTTTCCTCATTCCAGGTCACATATGCTTTCATTTCTATCTTTACGATTTGAACATTAATAAGTAGCGAGTGAAGAAACTGCTCGTTACCTCTACAATTTAGATTAATAACAATTCAGATCAATACGTATTCAGATTTTTCCCGTAATAAACATTTAGATAGGGACGTACGTGCTTGAAATCTGGGGATTTTTAACAATTATTATTCCATTTCAACCAATTTATATTACGTGGCTATGCAAATCGGGACGTAACACACGGAGTATGATGCATAAACTTTTTTTTTCTCAACGTTTCGCTCAAGTTTTTGCACGATGTAACTGGATTGAGTTCTCAACAATTTATTAGATTTCAGATGCTTTTTTGAGTAGCTTTTTTTGAAAATTGATGTTCGGACGATAGTTTTTGTAAAATTAGGTTAAAGTTGATAATAGTTCTCTGTAATCATTATCATACGCTCCGACCTACTAAAGTCCAAGAAGAACACTTTGAACGTTTAATAGCTCATCAATAGCACTAAATTGTAATTATATTTCTAAAAGCGGAGTAACGAGTGGAAATTCGGGGAAGGCAATTTAGGCTCCGGATGCAATAACCATATCTGAGAGCTAGAAACGGGTAAAACTATCGTCCAAAATTCAAGTCGATGCGTCGAAAACAAAATTCTCGAAAAACATCAAATAAAAAATACCATCCAATAAAGAAGAACCATGCGCATGTTTAATATGGTAAAACATTTTTCATAAGATTATTAGTTTGCATGTTAAAAATTCAAATGTGAAAATTTTTGTCGCGGATTTTCGATGTTTTCAAAAACTTGACTCGCGAAATCTCAACCAAATATTATCAGAATGCGTTTAAATTTTGTACGCAAATTTGTTACAACCCTGCCTTGCCGGAAAAATAATTTATAACATCGAAATTCGTAATTGTTCAATAGTATATAACATGTCTAGTGGCGAATGGCGGCGATTTCTGACGAGTGTGAAATTACTGCCCGAGCGAAGCGAGGGTGGCAACACACTTGTGAGACGTCGCCACCATTTGCCACGAGACATGTACGCTATTTTTTATGACAAGCGCATCGGAAATTCGGCTTCGCTACCTTTGAGTGATGCGAAAATGGGGGATTGTTGCTGAACAGCTGGCGGGGCGAATGTTCCACTTTCGCTACGCCAGCTGATTCGGTAGGAATCCGCCATTTCCGCATCGCTCCAATGGCAGCGAAAGTCGAGTTTTCGATGCGCGTGTCATGAAATAATATTTCCATAACACGTCTATCGAAAGTACGATTTTCGGCGTCTATAGAGAAGCGCGGAAGTGGCCGATTCCCGAACTACTATTACTTACGCCACTACTGGCGAAAATTGATCAGCTGGAGTGCCGAAAGTTAAATGTAGGGTGGGTAAAGTTGATGCGTTCTCAAAAACACATTGCACCAATTTTTAGGTTATGGTCTGCAGCCTTTCTGTAGACGTCGAATCGAACCTTCGATAGTCTCGTTATGGAAAGCTACGTGTTTAACACGTGGGAAAGAGGCAATGTTTTTGATCGAGGAAGTTTTTGGCTAATATGGTGACTGATGAATTGTCACTGTAAAGTTTTTCTTCACCGTTTGAAGTGCTTTTTGTCAAAATCTCAAAACGATCGGAGTATAATTACTAGATGAAACGATCGTTTAAACAAAGCGGCGCGCAGCTCGACGCGTGGCTTGCAAGTAACACATTATGTGTTTATAAGAATGATTAGAATAGTAAAGTTATAGGCATGCAAATTTAGAATAAAAACGATTCGTTATACATTCGACAAGTTAAAAATGTAAGTTTTGGTCTTAGCATTACCAAACACATTCATTTCGTATTTTTATTCATAAAATAAAAAGCCCTACATATATAATACTGCAGTTGTTATTATTAATGAATTACATTTATGAATCTTCGATATCAGCTGAACATGATAAATTTTTCATCGTCGGATTCACTAGATGAAATTGTATAAGTAAATGTCGCAACAATTACTTGCTTCAAAGTAGCAGCGACAATATCATATTAATGAACGTTGTCGCAGAAAATTAAAATACGAAAAAAAGGGTCGCAACTTTTTTATCTACGATTCACTAGTCATAATCATCCTCAAAACATTCGAAAAACGTTCCTCATTTTGGATCTTAGTCGGGCAAAAGATTCTTCCGTTCTATTTTCTCATTAAATAGCAGTCGATAATAGAAATTCGGAAATTTTTAATGAATAAAATGCGCTATCTTGTGATAACGGGTTTCCCCTTCCACACCAGAGCTCGAATTATCTTTGAAAAACATTCCAAGCCGCGCTGATAATAAGAACTTATTAAAAATACACTTAATATTCGATTTATTACACAATTTTATTAATGTTACATATTTTTACCAAAATTCGAGAATGTAGACAAGAAAGTTGAAGATCTTAAATCTCGAGATGTTTCTTACATTATTTCTTTTCCGCTGGCCAGAATCCAATACTCGCATTTGCAATCATGCGTTCTTCCAAGTTTGAGTTAGTGAAATAATTAAATCAGAGTTGCAATCCGCTATCTCGCAAGTTCCATATCATCATCATTTAATGTTATCCTTGATCCATTGGGCATAATACGGAACATTCGTGTAAACCGTGGGTAAACCAGTTCTGCCGCATTCGTGCCCCTCGGACACGATTCCAAGTATCCGCTCGTCCATCACGAGTGGACCTCCAGAATCTCCATCGCACACACTTTGTTTTGAAACCTTATCAACAGCGCAAAAGCACTCTTTCGATAACGGGAGAAAACCCTGTCCTACCCACATTTTGTTACATTTTTTAGTATCCATGATTTCTCCGTAAGCATAACGTAGTTGGTTGTCATGCATTCCACCATAGCTTGTCAACCCGAAACCGGAAAACATGATCTGTCGTCCTACGTGCTTAGAAATATTTATTCCCGACTTATCGTATAGTTGAATCGGCTTTGTAGTATTGCTGAATTGAAAGGGCTTTTCAACTTTCAGAATAGCAATGTCATCGTTTAGTAACGGTTTTCCGTACTTTGGGTGCGGAATTTTTTTTGTTACTTTGCGTATCTCACTTCGAACTTTAATTTTATCCGTCCCTGATGAGACACGAATTGGACTTGGGCCGCCTACGCAATGAGCAGCTGTTAGCACGTGGTTTTCGTTAAGAATACTCCCGCCGCAGAAACGCTTTTCATCGATGAGCACAGCCACTTGATAAGGAAGTTTTTCGATCTTGGCAATTTCTCCTCCGACTATGCGAGTGCCAAGGTCAGGTTTGGGATTAACACTCTGAGGAGCTGCATTCGCTGTGAAAGTATGAAAATCGGGTTTGAATTGAATTTATTTTTATATCGACCAGATTTAGACATTATTTAAACGGAATTCGAGTGATGGAAAGCCGAATCAGGTCCGAATCCTGATTCAGACACTACTTCAAGTGACAAATCGAATATCTAGTGCATTTCTAATGTATTCTTAGTTTGGTCATGCTTAATCGAAATGAATCTGTTTCATTTGTCTGCAATCATGTCTGATTAAGGTTGAATAATGTTAGATTTAGGTCGTTTCGAGGCATTGTAGGTTGCATCATGTCTTATAAGCCTAAATCTTGCCTGATTTACAATTAATCACGTCCTATCAAGCTTCGGCATGTGTTTTCGAGGTCTAATCATGTCTGATTCCGTCTTATTACATTTCATTCAGGTCTCATCTCGCTTGCTCAGGCAAACGCATGTCTGATTAACATCAATTCTAGGTTCAATATTGCACAGATCTCATGAGGCTTTACTTTCTCAAGACATTAATTTGAATTGAATACAACTACAAAATGTAACACTAGGTTGAATTCGAGTCATAACTTGACCTCATCTCAGCAAAATAAACCGGAATTCAGGACCGTGGATACGGAAAAGAGTTCGAATCTTGTTCAAGTCAGTCTTAGAGTTTAGAATTTGGGATAAAGAAGGTAAATACCTTGATGAAATAAGATTATGGTCACCAACACAAACGTAACCAGCCACAGGTTTGCTGATAGATTCGCCATCTTCGGGAACATTCGATTGAACATATGATTGCTTCTGTCCAGACGACAATCGTCCACCCAAGCACTGTAATGACAATTTGGTTTGGTCGATAATACAAGACTGAGTGTACTGTGGAAGTTGTCGCTGAATTAATACCCAGTTAACGTACTGCTTGCGCTCCTAGCGGCTGAACTACTAACTTCCCTGGCGATGCGATTGCGACTAAAGCCGTGGTCACGTTGATTGTAAGTTGAAATAACATCACGCAACGCGAAAGTTTGAGACGGTCAAATTCCTGAAATTAACGCTGCGAAAATCGCGGAAATTGTTACGCGGTAACTTATACGTTGAATTCAAATGACAATTTGAATATTTGAAGTAAGTCGATTGGCCGAATGGAGCTTTTGTTTGCCCAGTTTCATTCTTGTAGTATGTTCTACAAACAACTCGTAAAGTTTTTCTACATTCAAATAAGCATTCTAGAAATTTTGCAATGTACGTCAAGCTTTCTATTGAGTACCGAATCCGATTTTTTTCAAATAGTACAATAGCGTTAATGTTTAACGAAGCAATTGTCAAGCGTAATCTAGGAAACAAAAGTTCCAAAAGTCCATTAGCGGGAATTTTTAGATAAGAAATGTTGGAAATTTCCCGATCGTTATGTTTTTAATAGTTATATGATTGCAGTGGGATGTGAAGACAAAAAAGTCTTATCGCATCGAATCGTATTTATCGTCGGAAAACAATTGGCAAACATAGTTCTGCACCATTTTTCATCATGAATCGTGAACTATCGCACAGCTACTATTGTGAATGTGATAATTATTTTCGAACAATGGAATTCCTTAAACAATCAATTTGTTTGAACAAATTCGAAAATTTGGAAATTGGAAAAAAGCAATTTTCAAGACATTATTGTTACCGGTTAGGATACATTATTATTAATGTACAGAAGAGTTGATTGTTTGAACAATTTGAAATTGTTGACACTGACATTTCAGAATCGTTGTCTTTCAGGAATGTGATAATTGTTTCTGAACAAGGAAATTGTATAAACAATCAACTTGTTTAAACAAATTTAATAAGTTTGAAACTAGAACAAAGCAGTTTTTAGGCTATAACACTCTCGAATATAAATTTCATTCGACAATTGAGAGACGTGCAAAAAAGCTACGAAATAGTATGTTGCTTTACAAGGGTTGAAACACAGCGATTGCAACGAGCATGTAGTTGGCTGCCCGAGCGAAGCGAGGGCTACCAATCACACGAGTTGCATCAGCTGTGTTTCATTTCGAAAAATGCATATTATTTTTCATCGCACGTCGATCGGAACTCTGAGTTTCGGTACCTGTAGAGCGAGGCGAGTTACGTTAACGTTTTTTCATTGTCATGGAAATCTGATTCCTGGTTGAACACTTTACTATTACAAAGACTATGCAAGTGCATAAATTTGATGGAAAATCGTCAGTTTCATATTATGATATCATACTTCATGTCATAATCCCTCGAATATATCCAAAAGTATTTTATGATACATTTATAATTAGTGAAATCACATTTTATGATACATTTATCATTTATGACATCATAATATTATTATGCGCGAATTTGGTACACACGTGCGGACACAGCGATGATAAAAATTCGATACAAACACCAAACAAACATGTTTTCATGAATTTTGACCAAATTTGGTGTAAATGCGCTTCAAGGGAAATGCAACAAAAATCAATGGTTTATTGAAATTAAGGTAAAGGTCTAGAAGAGCTACTTTTGTCAAAACGCGTGTTTTTTCATGCAATTTTTTTTAAAAAGTGTTATTTATCGTGCAAAACTTCGATTAAAGGTGGGGGAGCATGGTTTTAGTACTTATAAA
>JABFQM010004052.1:0-10291 GCA_022816865.1 Zelostemma sp. ZL-2020
CTTCAACGAGAGTAGCAGTTTTTCCTGTTCCTGGTGGACCGAAAAGTATGTACGGCGCTGGTTTTGCCGCCTGAGAAATTATGTGCTCTACCGCTTGCCTCTGTTCCTTGTTTCGTTGAATTCTTTTGTTGAACCATTCACTATTTTCGGATCTGAGATAAATAGTCCTCGTTAGTAAATGCAATCACTAGTTTTTTATGTAGAATAATAAACTATCTAACATTTTTTTAACTTGGTTGCAAACAGCTTTCGGCACTGGGTGAAACAACGAAGTCATAGAATTCTGTAATATCCCGAGGAGAGTGAATTGGAAACACTGCATCGGATAATTATTGACCTTGAACTGAACATCGTACTCTTCTGTTTGGAACCATTCTGGATCCCTGAAACACAACAAGCAAAACTTGTCTTCGATTCCAACCTGAATTTCGAAAGACAATTTTATCCTTTACTCAGCAGTCTTGGCCTTAACGTAAACATTTCCAATTTCGACAATTTTCAAAAAATGCAATTTGCTTTCAGGAACCAAACTCTCCCTTAGCAAAACGAAGTCGCCCAGGTTCAAAAACGGATCGTCCTCGTCGATGGTGGGAACGTTGATCTTGAACGTCGTGCTGTTAGAGCATTGAGTGATGAATTGGTTCTTCATAGCATGCTTTTTTATTTCCTTTTCCTGATTGTGTTGCTCGATGAAAAGAAGCGTTTGTAGCACTTTCAAGTGCCTCCTCGGCGAGACTTTCGTCATCGTTAGCAAGCTCTGCACCAGGTGTAGGTATTTGTTATTCTCATCCTTGAGCAGCATCATTTCTTGCAAACCGTTCTCGAGGATGACTTTCAATTCTCTTGGGACTTGTGTATATTCGGCATTATTATCCGATGAGGTTCTTCAAAGATGTTGTACTCCGGAGCCGTTCTAAAAAAATGCTTGTAGAATTAGAAAATGCCAACATTTTTTAAAATTTCATACCGGGCTTATGCGGTATTTTTATTAACAATAGTACATTGCGTAAAGAGTGCGAGTTAATGAATTTGTTGGCGAATGGGACATTTGCCGCTAGTGCGAGCCGAGTGCGGCAATCACATGAGTCGACGGATTCATTTCGCACATGATACACGCCGTACTTTTCGTAATAATGCACTGAAAGCACAATTTTAGTCGCAACAAAGTTTTTCGCGAACTTTAAAATAGCGCTTTCTGTGCATGTGTTACAAAAAAACAAGTTTTTAATGATCTCGAGAAGGGAGGTTGAACCCCCCTCCCCCCTCGTAGATCTACCGCTGGTTCTGGATTGTCACCTTGAGAATTGCTGTATAATATTAATAATATAATGCAGACAATAATTGTACTTTGTGTTTTCGATTTAAAAATCTCAGATTCGTCACGGTCGGGGGGCTCCACCCCCAGGGCTATGCGCTATTCCCACCCCTCTCACCTCGGCCTATCGTAATAATTTCTTTCATCCATAAATTTATCAATCAGCGATCTACTTTTTTATATTTTCAATATTTTTCCTCATTTTCACATCACGAAGAAACTTGCAAAACGTACTATTGTTGCGTAAAGTATTGTGTGCACCAAGGTTGCGAGGTTTTTTAACGACTTTCGTGATTGTAGACTCAGTTTGGCTACATGGTACACAATGTACTATCTCAATTTTATGTTCGAAGATCGTTGAAGCACGGGGCTTATGTAAAGAACCACGTAAAAAATGCGAATCGTTCGAAAATTGACGATCAAAAAAAGAAATAAATGCGACCGATTTTGCAAGGTCGCAGATTTTTCCATCTAATCAAGATCAACGTAGACAAATATGCCTTCGGCAATCAGTGATAAAAAGCGTCGAAGCATCTTGTTTTTTCGATGAATCAACGATAATGAAACTTACGGGTCGAGAACTTTTTGAGGTCTGTTTCTCGTCTGGGGTCGATTGTCTCTTTCCAGGCATTTTCCCTTTTCTTCCGGGACTTTCTTCCAACACGAATTCTCGCGTATCACTTTTTCGTTGACCCGCATCGTAATTGGTAATTGTTTGGAACTTCTCGAATTACTCGGAATATCGAAAGTTCGTCAACGACGCGCTTTAACAAAGTGAATCAAGCGGCGCGATAATCTTCATTGTCTCTTAAATTTACTTTGAAAACCAAGTGGCGATTCGCAATTCCGATACCAGATGGCAATAGCATTTTCTAAAAATCGAGTCTTTTCAATGAATATTGCGTTTAAATCTGTTTTTCTTAACAAACGAGAATACAAATTTTTTGATGCGTGCCTCATAACTTTATTTTTGAAAAAGCGTTGGAATTTTGAAATTTTGTTGAATCCGCCAGCTTTTATTTGGAAATGATGCATTGCTTTATTTTTTTCGAGAAATCCTTGGCAAAAAACAACGATTCGCGCGCTATTTTAATGACAAAATCAAATCAAAAAATTTTCAAAAAATCAAAAAAGACAAATCAACAAATTTGTGAGGATCGTAAAAACGCTGCGGCGTAATAAAAAAAAGTTCAATTATTACAATTTATTACAAGATTTCGCGCGATTCGATCAATTTTTAGATGAAAATTTAAAAAATCCTTACGGATGGCGAGCTTTTCAACCACGTCGCGTCTTTTTTAGGCACGTTTCTATTTATTGTTTCCGAGGATTATTCGTCTTGTGCGGTATTATAACATTGCAAATTCTCTCGCCAGTGACAGGAGAAATTCGCGAATTTCACCGCAAACTTAGAATTTTAGACACGCCATTTTTATTGTTCAACTAGATATTAATTTTAGCATTGATTAAAAACATTTATTCAAATATCTTGGAACTGAAACTGCAATTTCGCACATTTAAACATAAAAGTAATTAAAACGTGTACATTTTAGCACCTACAGTTAAATTTCGATTCTTAAATCAAAAGATCAGGAATTCCAGTCTTCGAATCTTCAGTAGAAAGTGAAGTTGAATCGGAAACTCCAGAGTCCTTTTCTTCCACTACAGTAAGCTTTGACATTTCTATGGACAATGAGGAGGTCACAAATGGGTCAATTGTCCTAGTTTCCTCATCTGAGTCTGAAAAGATACGAAAGATTCGTCAATTTGATCTTCAAAGAAATTCTTTGTCATTAAAAATATCTAAAAACTTGCAGTTCTTCGTTTCCATATCCTTCTCTTTCTTGGGCTTCGGTACCCTTAGGATTCTACTCTGTCTGTTATTCTGCGACGCTAACTTCGCGTTTCTTTCTGCGCTGCTTTCAGAAACCTTTGAAGGCGTTTCTACTTTTTTCTGCCATTCTTTTTTTGCCAACACCTTTTTCCTGCTCAACAAACATTTTATTTCATCCCTGGTCAATTCTTCAGGGTTCACTGGGATTCCGGTACAAGCTTCATTGACCTTGCAGTGGAGGATGAATTTTCTCCAGTTTGGATCAAACTTCAGAACGTTCGGGTTACCGATTACAATCAGCAGGGATTTGGCCCTCGTTATCGAAACATTGAACCTCTGTGAAATTAAAAACCAAATGTCTTCATATATGCGTGTTATGATATTGTATCCTTGATATTACAACCTTGACTTTTCATTTCACCCACCTTTTCATTCGAAAGAAAACCGATGTGCACTTTTCCATCATGCTCGAGCAATCTCGACCTCACCGTCGTCATAATTATGACATCTTTCTCCTGGCCTTGGAAAACCTGCACTGTGCCAACATTAATGTTCGGTTTTCCCATTTTTTGCAATTTTTCCCTAATTTTCCTTTCCTGGAGCTTGAAAGGTGTGACGATTCCGATGTTATCATCCTTAAATATTTTGCTGTGAGTCAGCTTCGTGATGTAACTCAAAACCTCAGCGATTTCACCCTCGTTATAAGTGCTGAAAAATATAAAAAATTAAATTGTTTTTCTGGAGTCGAAACATTTTTCAGCTAAAACGAGAATCATGCCTGGGACTTTCGTTCTCCCCGTACTCGCTTCCATCAACGGCGTGGAATATAATAGGGAATTTTTTCCTCGGTAAATATTCCCAGTCTTCCGCAAGTTTTATGTGCGCCCTTTCACATGCGACCAATTCGTTATCGTAAAAAAGTTCATTGGGGACCTTAAGAATCGCTTCATGACTGCGAAAATTCCGAACTAGCTTGGTGATATAGTTTGGATTAAATTTGTTATCTCTGTCCCTTCTATAGGGATGTATACTCATTAATCTTTCAAGCATCGATATTCCTGAAAAAAAATTTCAGTTTCAGGATCAAAAGAGTTTTTTCTGCTGAAGATGCAAAGTTATATGATCGTACCCAAAAAAGGCTCGGCAATTTTGGATTTGATGACAGGACCCAGCTGTTTCGGGTCACCGGCAAGGACGATCTGACAATTCGCACTTTTTTTCAGGAACTTCGTGAGCCTATAGGGTATCAGAGTCTCTGGTTCATGTGCTTGCCCGGCTTCATCAATAAAAATGTATGAGAAGTACGTTTCCCTCAATCTGAGTTTCATCAACCTGTATCGATACAAAAGTTATTAATCAGCGATCAACAACCAAAATATTGTCCAGGTTATGTACCTCATGGAGCTTGTAAGCGTAGTTATGATAATTTTCTTCGATAGAATTACATCCTTTGGCAAAGTGATTGCCATTCCATGGGTGGAGTTGGAAGAGGGCAGAATCTTTTCATCAATTGGCCTGTAACGCGAAGAAAATTTTAAAGTTCATGAAGAACTCAATTTTTGGGTTCTTCAGACTCCGAGACTCACAAAGCCCACGAAGGGCTGTAATATCTCATCACGTCAGTATGGGGAATGTCGAACTGTAAGATCCTTCTGGTAACTTCATCAGCAGCCGCGTTTGACGGAGTGCAAATAAGAATGCGATTAGCTGGGTCACTGCTCCAAATCTGAAGAACAGCTTCAACGAGAGTCGCAGTTTTTCCTGTTCCTGGTGGACCGAAAAGAATATACGGCGCTGGTTTTGCCGTCTGTGAAATTATGTGCTCTACCGCTTGCTTTTGTTCCATATTTCGTTGAATTCTTTGGTTGAACCAAGCGCTACTCTCGGTTCTGAAATTAATAATCCTCGTCAAAAAGTGAAAAAAATCGTTTCCCATGTACGCAATCAAGAATCTAACATTTCTTTAACTTTGTTGCAAGTCGCTTTCGTCACCGGGTGAAACAACGAGGTCATAGAATTCTCCAATATCCCGTGGACAGTAAATTGCAAACACCTCATCGAGTAATTATTGACCTGGAACTGAACATCGTATCTTCCGTTTCGGAACCATTTAGGGAAACTGAAACACAAGACAAATTTGTATTCCATGGCAACCAGAATTTCGAAAGAGGATTCAATACTTTACCTAAAAGTCTTGGCTTTTACGTAAACATTTCCAACTTCGACAATTTTTAAAAATTGCAATTTGCTTTCAGGAACGAAACTCTTCCTTAACAAAACAAAGTCGCCCACGTTCAAAAACGGATCGTCCTCGTCGATGGTGTGGACTTTGACCTTGAAAATTGTGGGGTCAGAGCATTGAGTGATATATTGGTTCTTCATATTATGCTTCTTTATTTCCTTTTCCTGATTGTGTTGCTCGATAAAAAGAAGCGTCTGAAGCATTTCCAAATGCATACTCGGCGACAATTTTGTCTTCGTTAGAAAGCTCTGCACCAGTTTGACGTATTTGTTATCCTCCTCATCGAGCAGCATTATTTCCTGCGAATCCTTCTCGAGGATGACTTTTAATTCTTTCGGGACTGGTATAATATTGGGCACTCTCATCTTGAAAGGTTCTTGAAAGATGTTGTAGTCCGGATCCGACCTAAAGAAATGCCCATGAAATTATAAAATGCACATTTCCTTTTTTCCATCAATTTATAAATCGACAACCTAATTTTTATATTTTCAATATTTTCGCGTCAGGATAAAACCAGCAAAACATGCTGGTTTTACATAAAGGCGGCATGGTGTTTTAATGTCTCGTGCGATTGTAGATCGAGTTTATTCCCATGGTACACAAAATGTAATATTTCAATTTAATGTTCAAAGATCAAAAAACGCGGGACTCCTGTAAACAACCACGTAGAAAATTCGAATCATTCGAAATTTGACGATCGAGAAAAAAATTAATGCGATTGATTTCTAGAGCGTTTCGCGCGGTTTCATAAAATCTAAATGAACATATAAAAATATGCCAGCGATAAGCGATAGGAAGCGTCGAAATATCTTATTTTTTTGATGAGTCAACGATAATGAAACTTACGGATCGAGAATTTTTTGAGGTCTGTTTTTCTTCTGAGGTCGAATGCCTTTTTCCAGGCATTGTTTCTTTTTTTCCGAAACTTTCTCCCAACTTGTATTTTCGCGTATCACTTTTTCGTTGACCTGCATTGTAATTGGTAATCGTTTAAAACTTCTCGAATTACTCGGAACATCGAAAGTTCGTCAACGACGCGCTGCAACAACGTGAATCAAGAGGCGCGATAATCTTCATTGTGTCTCGAATTGACTTTGAAGACCCAAATGCAATTCGCAATCTTGATACCAGATGGCAATAGCGTTCGCGAAAAATCGAGTCTTTCAAATAAATATCGTATTTAAATTTTTCAACGTTAAATCTTTTAAATATTTCAATTTCATGTTCAAAGATCAAAAAAACGCGGGACTCCTGTAAACAACCACGTAGAAAATTCGAATCATTCGAAATTTGACGTTAAATAAATAACGTTATTAACGTTAAATAAATATCGTAACGAACGAGAATACGAATTTTTTGATTTGTGCCTTGCAACATTATTTTTAAAAAGGCGTTGGAATTGTGAAATTTTGTTCAATCCACGAGCTTTTATGTTGAAATGATGCACATATATTTCGTTTTTTTCGCCAAATCCTTGTCAAAAACAACGATTCACACGCTATTCTAAAGACGTTTCGGAAAAGGTTTGAACATGAATAAAAAATGATGAATCGAGTTCAAATATAGAGAAAGTTAACAAATGTAATCGGAGGATCTAATTTGCAAATCACTTTCTTATCGTAAGAGAAGATGTCTCGAATCTCGGAAATGAAATCAATAATCAAAGACCATTTGAATATATCAAACGTTCTTATCGAAGTTTCCTTAATCTTGCGATAAGAAACAATATACAGGGTGGAATCCTCGAAGTATTTGTTCCAGCCGTTGTCTAGCCAATGAAAACTTGTGCTGGAGTGAACATTTCGAGGATTCCACCCTGTATATTCTTATTGATGCAATTGAAGATTACAGTGGGTTTAGTTATTATAAGCTCCCATTAAGCTGAGCTCTCCCCAGTATTTATTTATAAACATATAAAAAATAAAAACTACACTCTATACAAATACAAAGATTTTAATGCATGTTTTATTATTCGAAAGAAACAAAAACAAATTAGAAAAATCACAAAATCAAGTGAGAATCTAAATTCAAAAAATACAATAACAAAACGTCAATAAATACAATTTCTTTGAAACCAGACGTAGAACCATTTTTTTGGTCCAAGAATGTTAAAAATGTTATCTTTTTTCTACGTCCAACAAAGCATGAACTGCAAAGTCTCCAGCACGAATTTTAAACTTTCCGAAATTCCAGAGTTCGCAGTATAAAGCCATAAGTAGAGGCTCTATAAAGATGTTCTAATCGGTATCCGAACTGCAAACATTTATTTTTCATCGAATGTTTGCTAATCGATTTTTCAGGATTTTTCAATTAATTATGATTTATTATATTGTAATAAATTGAACGAATAATTTAATAATAAATCTCAATGTATTTTAATCAATAGAAATAAATCCATTTCGATGTATTGAAATGTAAAAAATGCACAATGCATTGAAAGTATGCATGATGATTGAAGTATACATTTCGTGTTTATAGAAATCGTGATAATTTAATCTAGAGTTACAATTTTGTTACTAAGGAAGTGGTATTTACTGATTTATTACAAACTATCGTTTATTTTGTGTGAACACTCTCGGCTATTTTAACGAAATCAAAGTTATGTCATTTTGCAATTCAAAATAAGCTAGATTCTACTGTACACTAAATTAAAAAATTTGTGGGGATTGTGAAAACGCTGTGGCGTAAAAAAAATATTCGGCCGATACATTACATCATTCTCCGCGATTTGATCGATTTGAGATACAAATTCATTGGTTCCAAGGTTTCATCGTTTTGCGCGGTATTCTCATATCGCGAATTCTCTCTGCGGTAAAAGGGAGAATTCGCGAATTCCAACGCACAATCAGAATTTTAGACATAACATCTTTACTGTTCGATTCGCGGACGGAAAGGAATGTAGATCTTGTTATTAATTCTAGCATCAATCAAAAACCTTTATTTAATTAGCCTAATGAGTAAAACTTAAACTAACGCCTATCACAATTTGAGACAGGGTAATACATTTTTCGCCGCGGAAAAGCTCGCATTGTTTGTGGTAAATTCGCACGATTGAACATAAAAATAAGGCAGCTCCTACAGTTTAAACATCGATTCTTGAGTCAAAAAATCCGAAATTCCAGTCTTTGAATCTTCAGTGGACAGCGAATGTTGATCGAAAACTTCTGAGTCCTTTTCTTCCGACACAGTCAGCTTCGACATTTCTATGGACAATGACGCATTCACTGATGGGTCAATTGTGCCAGTTTCCTCATTTTTTTTGTATTCCTTTTTCAGTATTATCTTTTTCCTTTTTAACAAAGACCTAATCTCATCCGTGGTCAGTATTTCAGTGTCTACTGCGATTCCGGTACAAGCTTCATAGACCTTGCAGAGCGTGATAAATTCTCTCCAATTTATATCGTACTTCAAGACGTTCGGGTTGCCAATGACAATCAGCAAGGCTTTGGCCCTGGTTATCGAAACATTGAACCTCTGAAAAATTAAGAACCAAAATTCTTCAAATGCTACATTCTTGACTTTTCACTAGACCCACCTTCTCATTTGAAAGAAAACCGATGTGCGCTTTTCCATCGTGCAGAAGCAATCTAGACCTCACCGTCGTCATAATTATTACGTCTTTCTCCTGGCCTTGAAATACCTGGACAGTGCCAACGACGATGTCTGTTCTTTCCATTTTTCGCAATTTTTCCTTTATTTTTCTTTCTTGAAGCTTAAAAGGAGTAACAACTCCAATGTTCTCATCCTTGAATATTTTGCTGTCAGTCAGTTTCTTAATGTACTCAATGACTTTATCGATTTCATCCTCGTTACAGGCACTAAAAGATAAAAACAGTCAAATTCTTTTTCTTGAGTCGGAACATTGTCATGCTAAAAAGAGAATCATGCCTGGGACTTCCGCTCTCTCCATATTCGCATCCATCAACAGCGTGGAATATAACGGGGAATTTTTTCCTGGGTAAATATTCCCAGTCTTCCGCAAGTTGTATGTGCTCGCCCTCACACGCGACCAATTCGTATTCGTAAAAAAGTCTATTGGGGATCTCGAGAATCGCTCCGTGACTGCGGAAATTCTGAACTAGCTTGGTGATATAATTTTGATTGTATTTATTGTTTCTATACCTCTTATATGGGTCAAGGCCCATTAATCTTTCGAGCATTGATATCCCTGAAAAAAAATTTGAGTTTCGGAATTAGACAAGTTTTTTTGCTGAAAATGCAAAGTAATATTATGGTACCCAAAAGACGCTCGGCTATTCTGGATTTGATGACAGGACCCAGCTGTTTCGGGTCGCCGGCCATGACGATCTGACAATTTGTACTTCTCATCTGGTAGTTCGTGAGTCCGTATGGTATCAAAGTCTCCGCTTCATGGGCTTGGCCTGCTTCATCGATGAAAATAAACGTGAAAAACGTTTCCTCCAATCCGAGTTTTATCAACCTGTATCAATACAAAAGTTATTATTCAATCAATAACCAAAATTCCGTCCAGTTTGTACCTCATGGAGCTTGTGAGCGTGGAAATGATAATTTTCTTCGGTCGAATCATATTCAGCAAATTGAATCTCGGTCTTTGCACTTCATCGTCGTCGGAGTCGGACGAGGACGGGATCTCGTAATCAATTGACCTGTAATACGAAGAAAATTTTAAAGTTGATAAGGAAACCAATTTTTGGGTCCTACAGAATTCGAGACTCACAACTCCCTTAAAGCGCTGTTCAATCTCAGGACGTCAAAGTCTGGAATTTCATACTGTAAGATCCTCCTGTGAACTTCATCAGCAGCCGCGTTGGATGGAGTGCAAATAAGAATGCGATTCGCTGGATCGCTGTTCCAAATCTGGAGAACAGCTTCGACGAGCGTGGCCGTTTTTCCGGTCCCCGGCGGCCCAAACAGAATT
>JABFQM010004053.1:0-10290 GCA_022816865.1 Zelostemma sp. ZL-2020
TTCCACAGCATGTTCTGTAATAAAAATTGTAAATAATAAAATATGAATAACAAGATAGAAAAAATTACGATGGAACGTTACAAAAGCGAACATCTTACATGGTGATTTTACACATGTACAATTGAATCTTTTTGATAATGCCTGTGTGGTCCACACTTACGGTGCGAGCATTGTAATATTTAGAATAAAATTTTCTCCGTGTATTATACCTTTCTAATCGAGTGATTTTCGCTATCAGCCACATAAATGGAGCCGTCTATGTAGCAAATGCCTTGAGGGGCGTAGAATCGAGCATCTTTGAAAGTACCATCTTTGAAGCCGGGAGCGTAATCCCCGACGACGATTTCCACGTTGCCGTTGGGATCCATTATCAGCACTCTGTTGTTTCCAGTATCGGCGATGATCAACTTGTCCTCATCGGCTCCATCCTTGTAAACTTGCGCCTTGCCAGGGAACAAAAGAATATCCTTCGTCAGTGGCAATAAATGCCGAGCCGATTCTTTGGGAATCGAATGATTAGCAATCTGCTTCAGGGACTTGAAATAGTCGAGGCAAACTTTCGTATATAAGAACAATTCGTCCTTATGATCTTCTTCGGTAAAGACAAACAGTGGCTGTCCTTTTGGGCCTAAGCAAGCAAAGAAACACAAAAAATATCAAAAAATTAATATTCAATCTCGTTTAATTTTTCTTTCCCCCGCATATATTTACCTAGAATAACGATACTTGGCCAGCATGATATCCCTATGTCACGCCACATAGTTAACTTGGCATCATTGACAACTGGATGATTTATGTTGTACCTTTGGACAGCAGCTAGAACATTATCGGAGTGTTTTTCGTTGGCAAATTTGCCGCTATGGACGCCGACAACAACGACGCCATCCTCCGGGGCGTATTTTTCCTCAAGTGCTTCTAGATCTGGCAAAATGTGGACACAGTTGATGCAGCAGTATGTGAAAAAATCCAGCACAGAGATTTTTCCATGGAGATGCTTCTTCACCGACAATGCTTCGGAGACGTTGAACCATTCCAAACCTGACGATAAGTATAACGAGTATAGTTATACATGAAAATGATTGAAATACGCTCATCAATCATTAAAAATATAGGATGCATAAGTATGAGTTGGCAGGCCCAACAGAGATGAAGAACCGTGAGAAAACATGTTTATGTTTCGAAAAACTCGTCAAAAAATTGCTCTGATTGAGTTGAAACATTTTCAATTCATTAATTGAGAAATTCCAATTTTTTATTGAAGTTATACTTCTTTACGCGCGCTGCGCGATATTTGCTTGAGAGTCAACTCGATACCCCCTCCATTTTATCGTAATTATGCTTCCATGTCTATCTACCGGGATTTTCCGTTCTAGCGTCTCTTTTCATTGTAACCCCTAGCTTCTTTTTCTCTCAACTACGATTCACCGTGCATCTCTTTCTTTCCTACTATAGCGTATGCTTCATGCGCGTCCAGCTGCTTTATCGCCGGAATACCAGAAGCGTAACCGAAATTAAGGTAGTTGGAGCGCTTCGTACTAGTCAAGCGAAGCTCTAAATCTATGAATGAAATATAAATACTTATGGCTGTAATAAGCAGTCCAGTCATCTTAATTAGTATATTTTAAATCGATAGGATGTATCACTGCAAAAGGAAAAACATTGAGACGTATTGAAAGATATACAGCAATTCCTATACCGTCCAATATAAAATCTTCAAGTTTTGTATTGAAGCGTAATGGCAACCACCATCTTTCTATACTTTTTCCAGTGCAATACTTTCTCGTGGTTTCAAATGCAGTTTACAATGAATGTTTTTCTAAAGTACTAAAACGACTCGAGTTTTCTATGTCTCTCAGAAGTATAGAAACCGTAATGCTTCGAATAATATTCTTGCCAATATCTACTACCTGAGTATATTGGAAGAGGGCGCACCCTAATACCGTATATGCGGTGTTCTATAACTCGGGGCAGTATAGAAACAGCCTGTCATGCAATATTTTGTTTTCAAAAGGGCGATTGTATATTTACATTGTACATTCGAGTTTGTAAATTTACATTGTAAATGCATGTTTGGAAATTTACATTCTAAATTCAAGTTTTTAAATTTACATTGTAAATATTGTTTTGTAAAATTACAATGTAAATTCAAATTTGTAAGCTTACATTGTAAATTCATGTTTGGAAATTTACATTATAAATTCGAGTTTGTAAATTTACATTCAAAATTCGGATCTTAAAATTTTTATTGTAAATTCTGTTTTGCGAATTCACATTTTACATTATATTTTGTACATTTACTTTGCATAATCTGATTTGTAAATTTACATAGTAAATTGTGATTTATAAATTTACATTGTCAATTCAAGTTTTTCAATTCGCATTTTCAATTTCAATTTTTTTATTTTCATTGCAGTTTGAATTTTGTAAATTTACGTTGTAAATTCCAGTTTATGAATTTACATTGTGAATTCCGATTTGTTAATCGTCATTGTAAATTGTGATTCGTAAATTTACATCGTAAATCTGAGATATTTTATTTTATTGTAAATTTACATTCTAAATTTAACTTTGTCAATTTACATTGTGAAGTGAAGTTTGTTAATTTACATTGTAAATTCCAATTTGTTGAGTTGGAGAGTTGGAGGTTTTGGAGAATAAAATATAAAAACGTTTGATTTATTTTTATATAAAAATTATTTAGTGACAAAATTCATTTGCGTTGTCCATTATTTTGAAAAATTGTTCTTTTTTGTGAATTTACATTTTTAAGAAAAATAGAAAAATTATTACTTTTTTATTTACATTGTTAATTAATTTAAACATTTGCTTTTTGCGAATTTACATCGTTGATAAATTTAAAAAGTTTTTTTTCTAAATAATCATCAAATCTAAAAAATCGTTCATGACGAATTAACATTGTTTATTATTGCGAAAAATTGTTTCTCGTGCATTTGTATTTGTTATTAATAAACAAAAATTGTACGATTTTGTACCTATAAGTATTTTATAAATAAGAAAAAATATATAATGAAACTTGCAACATTCTTTAACATGCAACAAAAAGACATGATATCCCCCCAAAAAACATTGAAAATGTAATTTGAATGGCGAGTGCGCAAGGAGGATTCTCGTTAAAGCACTACTTCTACTGTTGGGAAACAAAAATGAATTATACTTGTCAGCCAGGCTGATCAGTCGAGAGTACCACAAAAAAGGGGAGATATTTTGTACTTTATGATCTACACAAAAACTACATGGATCTACACAAAAACAAAAGAAGCGCTTCAAGGCACTTGACAGCCCGCTTTTTATGATACATCTTATTTCAAATCAATACACACAACATATAATTCATCGCATTACTTGGAGGATCATGAACTGTTTCCCGCATAATAATGATAATTGTGTGATCTTGTTTTCTTCGCTTCATAAATACAACAGTGATGAACAGATTTCCGGAAAAAAAGGTCTGCAGTTGCAATCATAAAAGCGGGCTGTCGAGTGCCTTGAAGCGTTTTTCTTGTTTTTGTGTAAATCCGTGTAGTTTTTGTACAGATCATAAAGGTACAAAATATCTCCCTTTTTTGTGTTACTCTCAACTGATCAGCCTGGCTGATAAATATCATTCATTTTTGTTTCCCAACAGTAGAAATTATAGTGCTTTAACGAGAATCCTCCTCGCGCACTCTACATTCAAATTACATATTTAATGTTTTTTGGGGGGTTATATTAATTAAATACTAAGTAATTCAAGTTTTTCTACAATATAAAAAAGTTGAAAAATTTAATCAAATTTGAAGCACTGCGGGAGGTACTTCAAAGCAAGATATAATTAAATGCGCGCAACACGTATTTCATTTTTACTCCTACAATTATACGATTATAATTAAAATCATGGAAAAGTACTGGTAATTTGGAAGATAAAAATTGCAAATTCAACTTATGATTTTTTTAACTCGAAAATTACGCAATTGGGTATAAAAAAATTAGCAATGCCTTAAAAAAATATACACTTAATAATGTAAAACTGGAACAAGGACAAATGCATGTTTCGCTATGTTCTTCCAAACGAGAAAAGGCAATTTCTGTTTTTCAGTTTAATTTTGAAAAAATCCAAGGACGTCAGTACGAGCATTACAATTAGTGCTAGGTAAATGTCAAAATTTAATTCAACCAATACCTATTCTTTGCAACAGGCTGATGACATCTTTATTTCAATGAATCCTGTTTGTCACGCGAGAAATAAAAATAACAACATTGAGTTCATGACAGAAGTAGGTATGCAATTTTTTCGGTTTTTTTTTCAAAGCTGAATTTTTATTTTTCAACCGATTGTTCGTTGAAGCATTTTTGCAATAATTTGAATACAGAAAATAGAGCTCAGTTTACATATCGGTTACCGTCATATATGATAAACTTATCACAGTCTTACTTTCTGGTGAAGCACTATTTCGATATCTACGTGCTATATTGTATGTTAAATTAAACTACGAAAATCATGAATTATGTAGTGATGATTGTAAATTTTTTTAAGATCGGAAAAATAAATGATTGGAAAATGCAAATTTGGCATTGAGAAACCGTCGAAAATCATCTAAAAATTCTGCCACGAACTGAATTTACGATATTTTGCAATAAATTTTTAAATGCCTTCAACTGATTGAGTGACTTTTTACGATTACTATTTGTTTCATTCGCATTCGTGCATGAAATTTAATAAGACAACGTATTTTTTGTATGTCATTGTCTTTGTAACGTTGATTCAAGAGATAATGAATCACAGAGTTTTGATCACAAAAAAATTTGCGGTACTGTGATAGATAATAATTAACGTAGATTATGAAAAAAATCGGAATTTGGAAGAATAAAATCTCTTTTTAGAAGATGTCCATGACGATAAATATGTTTGTAGTTGGGCAACAAAAAAGACTTAGAGTTGGACAATAAATGAGCTAACTACATATAATGTTACTTGTATCTTTTATACCGAGTAAAAATAATTTATTCTGTTCGCAAAATCTCAAGTTGCAATCTTTCGAATTAAAATGTTCGATTACATATATTTTTTCGAGGTAATTTATTGATATACCCCTGATAGCACATCTACATGGAAGAAGTTTGAAAATATCATGCAAACATCGGAGGACTCATGCATTTGCACAAATTTTGATCGATCTTGTATCCGCATATTTACATCAAATTTGGTCAAATCATTCGAATAAATAATTTGCATTGAATTTGATCCAATTTCATGCAAATCTTCGATTTATTGTTGTAGTAAGGTAAATGCTCCAGTGATGGCCAGTGTACCAGTAATGGCCCATTTTTATTGAAAGCGGAGCCAAAATCGGTGTTTTTGTGATTTTCGATGGAAATATGTTTTTAGCACAAATTTTCAGGTCCAATCGACACAGGTAATGATTTTAATGGTCAAGTAATTATGATTTATCAATGAATGAAGACACTGGCCATTATTGGAGCAAAGGTGGCCATTACTGGAGCATTTACCTTATGTATTCGTTTATTTAATTTTTGTTGTTACAATAATCATGTATATTGAGCTCTTTAACATACGTTTGAGAGCGTCGAATTTCGAGTTACTTGTATAATGGCCAATTAGGTTAATTTTTTCATCTCAGTGTTAGAAATATGCAAATAAATCGATTAATTGTTGAGTTAATTATTATTATTATTTCTTGCTCAAGATGATTTTGAAGAAAAGAAAAAGAAAAACACTGAAGGAACGTAAGGAAAATATGCGGACTTGAATAAAGAATAGTATATGAAAATGAGTTTTGAAAAATTGCAATCATACTAAAACGGAAATCGATTGGAAGGAAAGGAGAGATACTGACTTTAAAAAACGTGTTTTATGTGTTTTAAAAGTTACGTACTCCAATACGGTAAAAATTCGTGCCATCGTTCTAAAATCATTTGAAAAATTTCCATAGAATATGAAATATATGGAACAGAAAATTCTCATTTTCGAAATAAACTCCAAGAATTTGGTATGGAAAATGATTGAAAAACCAATTGAAAACTTTTCATTCAAGGCACAATTTTCCGCTTGTACATTGAGATAAATCGATATTAAGCGTGAGAATAAGTTTACATCAATGAATTAACCTAATTCACTTGTTCAAGCTCGAGATGACTCAAAGTCTGTTCTATTGCATCAGAAATGTTTGTCTTTTACACAATAATACATATGTATATAGTTACGGTGAGGACAAAAGTTTCATTTCAACACGACAAAGTACGCATATTTCAAGACTCTTGAGAGGAAGCATGTGCAAATTTCTTATGCAAAACACACATATGACATTATTTCCTCGTTAATAAAAAAAAGATTAGATTTTGCAACATTTTTTGTTCGGAATTGTACTTATAGTTTCCAAAACTTCTAAACGTTCACAACGGATGTTCACGAGGGTTTTTACCTGGTGAAATCCACGGAAAACACTTGAAAGTTGGTTATCCCAATTTTTGCCCGAAAGTTATAGAACAGAGAAAGAAGTTTGTTTAGAAGACATTATTGGACGATTACTTGACAATATTTTCAATGCAATCAAAATAGTGGAAAGAAAATCAATTATAGTTTAGATAAAACGTCCTTTTCATATACTTGCGATAAGCAGAAATTGATGAAAAATACTTGAGTTTTTTCGAATTTTGGTTTTACAAAATTTGAAGCTATATTCCATAGGCTGTTGAAAGAAGTGAAAACAAGTCTAATAGTCAAAATACTGGGGCAAAGGTAATATTATTATAGAAGGCACTCTTCGGAAGTGCATATAATGGGAGGCTGTAATAAATTATTAAAAATTGATACTTTGAAAATATTTATAAAATATAATTACAGGACTTGAAAACGAAATACCGGACTTTTGATGGAGGTGAAAATGTAAAGTTATAAGTGAGTGAAATTTTATTGTTATTTGAAAAAAAAGTTGTAAGAATGAGTAATTTTATTATGATTAGTAGAAAGAAAATATTGATCTCGACAGTTCACTTAAATACACTGATAAGGCTATTAGGAAAATTTGAAAAACAAATCAACGTGATGATAATGCGATATTAGGATTTTTTTATTCATCAAACATGAAAATTTAGAATATTTATGAGGAATAGATTATAATTTAAAACAGAAATTCGATTGTTTTTTCAAAGGAACAAAATACTCAACGGTTCGTTCAGTCTGAATATCATTATTTTTCAAATCAAAATTAATGGAGTGACCCAAGTGCTTGCTTTCGAATTACAAATTGTTTATCGTCTCTGCTCTTATCGAGCAATTTCGAAACTTTTTCTCTCTTTTACTGTCGAAAGACAGTGCATTTTTCTTCAATGAATTTTTTCACAAAAAGTTATCATATTTTTTTAACTTCAAGCACACGCAACAACTTTCGGTTTAATCCACTTTAGCATACTTTTCGACACTTTCTTCTGGCTTTTTGTCGGCTACGAGCAACGATTCAGTAGAATTTTTAGATCGAGCTATGTACCAAGTGTTAAAATAGGCAAATAAATACAAATTTTGCAATTTAAAAGTTGAAAGCCACCAGGAAAAAAATATTAATGGAGAAACGAGATTTTTATATTCTAAGGGATACGAAAAAAAGCTCAAAATTCATTGATCGTTTCGAATGAATTGCATTGCAATGAAAAACGTGAAAACTCGCAGCGCAAAATATAAAAAAGTACGAAGAACTGATGAATTGTAGTTCTTACCTTTCTGGAAATCGCCGATACCGTTACCCGATTCAAAACTTTTAATGTGATTTAAAACGAGTTGTTCCTTTTCATTAGGGTCGATTATTGACTCGACAGTGGCACGCAGCTCAAGACACAGTTGCGTTAATTCCTTAATAGTCTCTTTTACGTCCATTATTCTTCTGATCTGCTGTCCGCACATCTCGCTGGCGGATAAACGAATGAATCCAGAATGAACGAAGAGGACAATTTCAGTGGTTTTGAACTCAAATGACTCACGTAGTAGCGGTTGCGTGCCAGGCGCCGTTTCCGGTTCATAAGTATTATTGAATTATTGAAGAGGAAATATGATAGATAAGATGTGGTCCTAATTTTTGAAAGACCAATTGAAGACATTCCTTATAAGAAAACTCGAAAGGTATTCGTTAGGAGCCACGGTCACTCGCGCAAATTTCAAAACCTTTTTTTCCCTTTACCGAGTAATAATCACGACGAGCGCCCGGACAGTCTGGACCCGTTAGTCATTAGCCATTAATTAATCATAAGTATTATTGAATTATTGAAGAGGAAATATTATGTAGATAAGATATGGTCCTAACTTCCGAACGAAAATTAATTAATAAATAACTTGATATTCCCGATTACCCATACCCGGGTAACAATCTGTACAAGGTTTTTGCGAGGCACTTGTAAGTTTGACTTGTCTCTCTACAAGGCCCTCAAATGGAAAACTTACGAATTACTAGTAAGTTATGTAATGCTTGTTACAGTGAGGCTCTTGTGGGGAATAACTCTCGAGGCACTTACAAGTTTTTTCAAAGGCACTCTCTAAATTCCTTGAAGTGAGAATCTTCTCCTTTGGATTAAACCATACTAAAATTGGACCGAAAAATGCACTCTTCATGGAGTGAAAATCAACTCTTACATTGGAGTGAATTATCACTACAAACAGTATGATTTTTGCTATCCGGCGAGAGTAAATATTTCACTCTAAAGGGATGAAAGCCCCTTAAAAGTGATGAAAAAAAATGTAATTTGGGGGTATTACGTCATCAGATCGCCTTCCAAAGTAACCATGATTACTTAATGTATGTTTTTTGAAAAAAGGGCGAAAAAAGGCACATTTTTGTCCCTCAAGCGCAACGTCGAACATCTCTTTTTCACTGCTCGGACCTCGAAAGTCCTTTAATTTCGAGGGTCTTCCGACCATCGAAATTAAAGGACTTTCGAGGCCCTAGCAGCGTAATGTACTATTTCAAGCTGTATACATTTTTTATCGCAGAAAAGATTTCCTATAAACTATGGTATTCGAACCCTTTTTTCATTTTTTCGAGCTAAATACAATTTTTATAGCTGAAAAAATTCCTACTTGCGGTGTTCAAACCCGGGACGACATCGGCCCATATCGGCCAATGTCGGAATGCGTGTCGGTCTGTGTCGGCTCATGTCTGTGTCGACTAGAGTTGCATATGACAGGCTGTTTCTATATACTGCCCCAAGGTATAGAGTTAGTTACACCACAGTATTAGGGTGCGCCATCTTTCAATGTACTCAGGTAGCATTGGCGCAAGAATATTATTCGAAGCATTACGGTTTCTATACTTCTGGGAGACATAGAAAACTCTAGTCGTTTCAGTAGGACTTTAGAAAAACATTTATTGTGAACTGCATTTGAAACCACGAGAAAGTATATTGACTGAAAAAAGTATAGAAAGATGGTGGTTGCCAATACGCTTCAATACACAACTTGAAGATTTTGTATTGGACGGTATTGGAAGTGCTGTATCTTTCAATACATCTCTAGATTTTTTTTGTATCGAACAATAGAAATCAAAATATTTAATGTATTCGAACTTATTTTCAAAAACAGAGAGCCGCTAATTACTTTTAACCCACCTGTTATCACATTTATTTTTCACGTAAGTGTTGTATCCAAAATAAGTTTAATGAGACAGAGAGTTATTTATTTGCATTGTTGCAGAATATTGTTATCATAAGTCATTCAAATTATATTATTATTTCTGAGCGTAATGAAGGAGTAACAATTATCTGATGCAAGTTAAAAATGTTTATTAGCCTCATTCGATTTAACAACTTTTGTGGGTGCACTTTTTTCATAACTCAAAATGAATTCGTATAGGGGAGACTAGGGAGGGTTGGCCAGATATTTGAATGGATCGAAAGAAAAGCGTGGAAAACAATTTTCGATGAAGTACAGCACTGCGTTATCAAGCGTTTGACCTCCACGCACTTATGTAAATTTTTACAGAATTTTTGATATCGTTCTTCGAAAGTTACATCGCGTAATCCTGAGTCTTGTAGTTTTGGCCAAACCTCCCCACTTCGGGGAGGTTTGGCCAAGGCCTGGGGAGACTTGGCCAATTACAGTAATTACCGCTTATAACTGTTTGAAATCAGATCATTCATTAAAAAAACCACATGAATGTTTAAAATATTGAATGTAACAATTGAAAAATGATCTAAATTAACAAAATTCCTGTGCCCCCTGCAGTTGTTTGTACAGATGAAATTTCAGACATTTTTGGCTACAGAACAAAGAATTATACAGTTACGACA
>JABFQM010004054.1:0-10289 GCA_022816865.1 Zelostemma sp. ZL-2020
TTTTTTGTGAAGAAGAAGATGTTGTTAAATGAATTATGTCGGCATATTGAATAAAATTTATTATGTTGCGTTATAAATATGTTTTCCAATTCACCCTTGCATTGGGCGACCGGACTACTTTAAATTAATCTAGAGCAACTGTCACCTCCGTTACTTTGGAAGGGCCGAGATCTTAAAACCATACACCTCTATTGTTTTTTCAAACTCACCGTCACGGATTACCGCGCACACTGAACTGAGGTTGGAACCTTGAAATCCATGAGTAATCACTCGCGTTGGTTTCTCGGGATCGAAATGAGAGTTAAATAACGATTCTTCGTCACCCAAGTAAAGCCTTTCGTGAGAGTCAGGATTTTGCCGAGTGTACAGCATAAACGACGTTGTACTTTTCAAATCTTCATCACTAAGATTAGCTTTTAATCCAAATAAAATTTGAGAGTTCTCTTCGTAGTCATCAGGAATAATTACAGGAACGATGTTACCTGCATCATCAATAACCTGCAGCGGTCTGCTGATCCCATTTTTTCTCACGTCTACAAACTCTACAGCTTTGCCTTGAACTGCAAAAAATTTTTGCTGAATTAAAAATGAGAGGAATTGGATTAGGAGTAAAAATATGCCGGATTTTTTATCAGATGAAAGAAAGAATCAGAAAATTTTGAAATTAAGTGATACCGGCAGAAATTGATAGTCTGCCTCTTAAGATAAAATTATAATTACTTTCGAAGGATTCTTTGCTGGAAGTACTCACTTTGAGTGATATATCCTGTGAGGAGCACAAATACCGCGATCTTCATGATGGCTACAAACAACTGAGGTTCATATTTTGCGGGGTATTTATAATAAATTCCGGTCAATCAGTTTGGGCTTTTGTATTTCGATAAGATAGAGATCAGTGGCATTTTTTACGAGTACATCTACTGTTAAATCAATCATACATACACGTTTTTACATGTACGATTATCGAATTATTTCAAAACTTTGAGATTGCCGATTATCGAATCTAAAATCGCGTTTGTATCGTCATAATAAAACATTCTTTAGTTACTACATGGTTTGAACATATCTTTTGTCAAGAGAATGGAAAGATAAGCTCTTAAGTTAGCAATTGTATTAATATCTCATTGAACAGTATAACATAAGAAAAAGTATGTTATCAAAGACTATATGCATTCTGTATGATCATTTATATTCAAACTGCATAATCACTTAATAACGTGTTGGCGTCGCTTCTTCGGTTTTGGTACAAACGCCGGAAATTTAATTGAAATGAATTGTATGCATCAAACGAATTATCTGTAAAATTTTCAATCACGCAGAATAACTTCCATTTTTTTACTTTAAATGATTATTTCCAAAATCTAAAGTATTTTAATATTAGACAGTTCGAGTTTACACGTAGATTGTCTAAATGAAAACAGAGTTTCATTTATGAAACGAAATATTAAAGTCAAAGCGAAATATTCTTGCATATCATTGAAGACCAGCCACAAAGATAAATTTTTCAAAAAATACTTTCAGAATTGATCGACTTTTATCATCGCGCGATTTGTTTTCTTTGCCGATTACTAAGAATTTTCCTCGCAAATGCATCGATGTAGATAACGCATTAATATTCCCAATTGAAAATCAAATATTAGCTGTATAAATTGACACAATCTTAAAATCAATAATCAGGTCATATCTAACTCTAATTAGCTATATATATATCCTTTGTATAAAAGTTAGCATTATATACCCCCTGAGTATTTCCACGCCCAATAATTATCGACGCTGTGATATTTCTCTGTTTTTGGTTCATTAACGAGCTAATTAATTGGTATGATAGAACTAGAGAAATCGAACGACTTCGACCGATATCAATAAAGCAAACTTATTCTTACGTCACTGCGATTGACCATTTCAACTGTTCTTATAATTTTCTAGACAAAAAGTTGGAAGCATCGATATCGAGGAAAGTACGTGAAAATGAACTAATAAAACGTTTCCAAGTGTTATTTATACCATTTCAGTGACAGGTAAAGAATATCTCAGATCGAGATTCGAAGGCGATTCTGAATATACACTTGGAATTTCTACATGTTTAATCAGCAAATCTACCTACTTTGAGAATTTTAAAATAATTTTCGTTATTCGCCTTCACCGTTAATTTATTCATTCATTAATCATGAACAACACCACACTATTTTCTAATTTAATTCAGAATTGAACTTAGGAAATTATTCCAATTACTTTACACATTTCTGATTTGTTATCAAGGAATTGATCAAAAACTGATCAGGTCCGTTAAAGAATAAAACAATTTTTCTACGACTTTTTCTTCTTTCTGATTATTTCATTTTATTCAAATTTACTTATCCAAAAACTGCAGCGTTTCTAGATCCATAGATCATGAATTTTTTATCTACCAATGTCCAGATGTAATGAGGATACGAACTAAAATTGAAAACTGAAATCAAATCGAATTTCTTTCGCCTTATCTTAAATATTATTTCACCTACATTAAATGATATGAGTATATACCAGCAGTGGCTAATTCAGCGTCACAGAGATATATATAAATTTATTCGTTTATACGCAAGGCGAGTATCTGCGTGCATCCTAGTATGACGGGTTGCAGTACCAATTTCCATTGGCCTCTGCGATTGAAGATACTAAAAAATGACACGGCAACCCGTCATACTGCAATGCATACAGAAGTTCATTCGTAGGGTAGACTCGTATCGGTCGCACCGGTATCAAACTTTACCTAATCAAATTTCAACTAATATTTATCAATGCTACAATTCATAATGTTACTTCCATAAAAATTTATTAAATTTCCTTAAATGTAGGGTCGCAAAAATGAATAAAATACGATTTGAAGGGAAAGTGAAATTTCGATTAAACACGAAATAAAGTAATACTGAAAAAACTATGAGCGACATAAAAACGCGTCTATGCTCTTTTTCGCTCTGTAAGTATTTTTCAAATTAGCGCGTTATTATTCAACTTTTCTCGACGAATAAAACTTTTGATCAAAGTGTGTTCTTCCAGACATGCTTTTATCTTTTTTCTGTTGATAATATTGTTACGCAAATTATAATATCACATCATCTAATTTAGGATGAGTGTGTGTTTTACTGTGAAATAGAAACCACGATCATTTCAATAGCCAGTTAAATGTCTTTGGTAAATTACAGTGTTACCGCTGAATTCAATTATCAAATAGTCCGCTTGCGTGTAATAGTTAGGTCAAGTTGTGTCGAATTTCGAAGACTGAGATGCAAGAACGAGCAAAGTAGTAAACTCGTGCCAAGGGACCGACTCAAGTGGTGTAATAGATTTCTCCAATGAAACCGCTCCTGACAGCGCGACACAAAAGCCAAAGATTTATCACTCTCGACTAAGCCACTTTCCGATTTATCGGTAACCCTAAGCGCTAACACTTCAAATTATTTTGAAGAAACCAATACATCGAATAAAAATTGCAAATACGAATTTTTAGGTTTATCATATAATTTTCCTTTAGGTAAATTTCGAGAAAATTTTATTCGTTTCAACCCTCACAGATTGGATTTAAGAGATAAATGCAATCGAACTCTGACAAAAGTAGCACAAGTTTAGATAGTAAAATAGAAACCATGTGCAGCGATTAATAAAAAGAATTTCATCAAAAAAGAAGGCGCAATTAAAACGTTGATTTCACATCCCTGCAGTGCAACAGGAAGATTCCAAGTGATTCGCGTATTTCATCACAAAAATATTGCCATTCCGAGGCATTATCTTGAAAAGTCTTATTTGGAGAAACAAATCATTTATACATCGGTAATTACGAAATACTTATCAACATTCACCGCGGATTCGAACTGTTCAAACTGCAGAGGCGCGCCCTTTGAGCTAGTGGAATAAATCAAATATTCAAGGTTCAAACTTCGATCGCTAATCATGAAATTTCGACCCTTCATTGATATTTCAGAAGGACCACATACGATATCGACAATTTTCTCAACTTTATCTCAACTTTATGGCCACTGATCTCTTATGAAAGCCCTAGAATACGAATCGCCATATCAGCATCGTAATTAAAAAATCGGCGAGCCCTATGGAAACGTAATTACGGAATTTCCATCCGGGTTATAATTAAGAAATAATTGTTTGTAATATCAGAGATATCCTTTTCCAAGAACATTATCAAGGAATTGATGTCGTCATCGAACTGTTTTAAATATGCTGCTACATACATCTCTGCGTATTATCAGAAGATATAATTTTAATCCGTACAAATTATCGCTCTGCTTGCCTATCTCCTTATTTGAAGCGGTGCTTTATAAATATCAAAAAGGGGGCGTTTTACACTAACTTCCCTATTGTTCATAATCCATAACTTATCATGTTACGCATTAATGCAAGTAAGAAATAATTTTATGTTCCGATCAATAAACAATTTGTCATGTTACCCAAAATTGTTATTGGTAATGCAAAATTTTCCTCTCGTTACCGGAATCGGTTGTTTTCATGATTACATGTTGCTAACGATAATATATCGTGTGCGACAAAAAATGTGTGTCAGTGTGTAATATTCCAGTGTGGAAAATACAACGAACAGAGAATAAGGGCTATTTCAAATAATTAATCAATTAACTGAAAGAAGGGTTATTAATTTTTCCATGGAAAACTTATTCGTTTCATTTCGATGTAAAGCTATTTCAGAAGTCGCGAATTTAGTTTGTTCTACTTTTATATCGATGTTATCACTCTTTTCTAAGTTATATAATAATTTTAGATTTTAAAAACATAGACATTCTCGAATTCGAATTCATGTAAAAACAGCACCGCGTTTATAATTCACTTCTCTTAGTAAAAAAAACTGTTTTTAATCGCATGGACATGAATCCTGAAAAAACGAGAGCCGAGGCTTTATCGATACTATGGTCTCAATTTTAATACATTTATCTGGTTTACCACTTTCGTGAATAGGCTCACAAACAAACGATTATCAACAATCAATCCGATAACGTTAAAAATGTGACAAGATATACCGTAAACATGCAGTAATTAAAGATGTATAAATACAGCAAATGATTTGAATATAATCAGAATCGAAGTGTGCCTCCAAGTAAATGGAAGAAACGTCCGCGTTCGTAAGTACCTCAATTACAAAGCTGTTTTGTACGGGCATTTCGAGTTGGAATTTTTGACAAGGAGGAATCGAAACGATGAAAGTCCCATACGCTTTGAGGATTTTCTTCCTCGTTATACTCGTCAATGCAGCCACTGCTTTTCCTGGATCCGGTTCTTTCGATCTCAGTAGTCAAAAATGCAGCACTGCTGGTGATCGAGTAAGATAATTTATTTGAAACTTTTTATTTTTTCAAGAAGCATGGAATTTTCACAATCAACTAAATTTTCTATTCGCAGTGTAAACTTAATGAGGACTGTTGTTGTTGTGACTTAGCTTGTAACCAAGAAATTTGCCAGGATAAAAAACTAGGACCATGTAACGGGAGAAAAGTTAGTAACTATTATATTTTTTTGAACTTTCATATCAGTATTAAAAAATTTTGTGAAAATCACTGACAAATCAACACCAATATTTCCACAGTGCAAAGAAAACGATGACTGTTGTGATGACACTTTATGTCTTAATGGAAGGTGCAGAAATGACGCTGCCGTCTGTGACGCTAAAAAGGTAAGTTTATTAGTGTATTTTTAGAATTAATTCCCCCTGGAAATTATATATAATTGTCTATTTTGTAGTGCAAAGCGACTTGCGATTGTTGCCAAGGCTACAAGTGTCACAACAACAAATGCTACAAAAACCTGTTGTGCGAGGGACTATTGGTATGCAATTTTAATGACACGTCGGCAGAAATTGGAAACTTATTTTACGAAAATTACACGAATGATTCTGCACACATTCACGCGACGTTACACTATTTCTTTTTAATGTATAACAAATATTTATTGCAGTGTTTCTCAAGTAAGGGCTGCTGTGCTGAATGCGAATGCATCAGTAATAGATGCCTCAGAAAAGGATGCAACATGAACACAGTGTGTATACCGCGATAAGAAATCAATTTAGTTAATTTTGCATGTAAAGTGAAAAGCGTCATAACGTTGTTGACAAAATATTAACCATTTTAGATGGAAATTTTTAACGTTTAAATCGTGAAAAGTTTAAACGATAAAAAATGTTTTATTAATGCATTTTAGTGCACAAAAGACATTGACTGCTGTCCAGGAATGGTTTGCGAGGACGGAGCTTGCGAATCAAAATCCTGCAATTCAAGATGGGTGAGTTTTGATAAAAAACAGCAAACCGTACGAAATGGTTATAAGTAAAACGAAAAAAATTCGAGACATTGTTCTATTCCAGTGTCTTTTTAATGGAAACTGTTGCGAAAGATCAGTATGCGA
The DNA here is from genome assembly GCA_022816865.1 of Zelostemma sp. ZL-2020. NCBI lineage: Eukaryota > Metazoa > Arthropoda > Insecta > Hymenoptera > Platygastridae > Zelostemma > Zelostemma sp. ZL-2020. The sequence goes on from JABFQM010004054.1 coordinate 6,400, forward strand.
AAGAGGAAGATGCCAAAAACAATGTGCGAACAGAACTGTGAGTTTCCGAAAACATGAATGTTTTCTTTATAAGAAAAACGGAATAACAATTGAGAATTTGTATTATTACTTATTCATTGCGTGGACATTTTAGTGTGATTCTGATAGAAATTGCTGCAGAGGAACGAAATGCGTGGACGGGAAATGCGAGACGACCTGTGAAAACCAAAAGGTGTGTGCCCCAAACATTAATGAGATACCACTATACTCTTTGAAGACTCTATCTTATCAAATATGTTGAATTTCCAGTGCAAAGCTGACAAAAATTGCTGCAAGGGAATGAAATGCATGGGAAACAAATGCGGGGAAACTTGTGAAAACAGAGAGGTATGTGTTCCAAGATATAGAACAATACTATGTACTACCAATTACAATTTTGTACTTCACTTATTCATTACGCGAAATCGTTAGTGTTCTTCGGACGAAAATTGCTGCAGCGGAACGAAGTGCCTGGACGGAAAATGCCAGAAACCCTGTAAAAACAGAAAGGTGTGCTTAAAAATATTGAGAAGACATCGTTACTCGCTAAAAACTATATCTCATCCAATATTTTGTATTTTAAGTGTGATGCTGACGAAAATTGCTGCGAGGGGATGACATGCATGAGCAAGAAATGCCAGATGCCATGTGAAAACAGAAAGGTTCATTTATAAAGTTGCTAAAATTGTAACAAATTCATCGTCTAATATGTAAAACTTGTAGTGCTCCAAGGACAAAGATTGTTGCAAGGGATCAGAATGCATGAACGGAGAATGTCAGGAAGCATGTAAAAACAGAAAGGTATGTATTAGAAGACACTGAAAAGATACTGTAATCAGCTATAAATTTATTACCATAAACATGAATGAATTTAAGTGTACTGCTGACATGGATTGCTGTGAAGGAATGATGTGCATGCAAAACAAATGCCAAGAACCTTGTGAAAACAGAAAGGTGTGTATTCGAAGACATTAACCGATACTATGCATTGCTAACTATTAATTTGTATCACTGCTTATTTATTACGTGAATTTTTAGTGTACTGCCAACATAAATTGCTGCAGCGGAATGAAATGCATGGACGGGAAATGCCAGAAACCCTGTAAAAACAGAAAGGTGTGTGCTTAAGAATATTCAGAAGACATCATTACTGGCTAAAAACTGTATATTATCGAATATGTTGCATTTTAAGTGTGATGCTGATGAAGATTGCTGCGAAGGAATGGAATGCATGGACGGCAAATGCCAGATGCCTTGCGATAATAGAGAGGTTTGTATTCAAAGACATTAAGACGATATTGCCTAAATATTGAACAATTGCTCACTCAATTTATCGAATATCAAGTGTGCTGCTAACAAGGATTGCTGCGATGGAATGCAATGCATGAAACGAAAATGCCAGATGCCCTGTGAAAATAGAGAAGTAAGCGTTATACGTGTGCAAAAATTATACGACAGTATTGTTTCGAAATGATGAATTTCTCAATTATTTTTGTGAACTTCTAGTGTGCTACTGATGATAATTGCTGCAAAGGAATGCAATGCATGAACGGAAAGTGCCAGATGCCCTGTGAAAACCGAAAGGTTTGTATGCAAACACATTGACAAGATACAGCTCGAAAATGCGGAAGTTGCTTACTTAATTGATTGAACATTTAGTGCACCTCTGACGAAAATTGCTGCGATGGAATGGAATGTATGAAAAAAAAATGCCAGATGCCCTGCGAAAATAGAGAGGTATGCATCTGCAAAAATTATACGATATTGTTTCCAAATAAGTTGCTTAACTATTTTTCTGAACTTTTAGTGTGCTACTGATGAAAATTGCTGCAAAGGAATGCAATGCATGAACGGAAAGTGCCAGATGCCTTGTGAAGATAGAAAGGTATTTGTACAAAAATTTTGTTATGAACATACTGTTACTGAACAATAATTTTCTTAATGAGTATGCTAAATTTGTAGTGTGATGCTAACGAAAATTGCTGCGAAGGAATGCTATGCATGAATGGAAAATGCCAGATGTCTTGTGAAAATGAAGAGGTTCGTATGCAAAGACGTTAAAAAGTTCATGAATTGCTCATTGAATTTTTTTAACATCTAGTGCACCTCTGATGAAGATTGCTGCGAAGGAACTGAATGCATGAACGGAAAATGCCAGATGCCATGTCAAAATAGAAAGGTATTGATTCAAAAACGTTATCAGTACCTATGTACTGGAACCAGACAATAATTTTCTGAATGTGTGTTCTAAATTTTAAGTGTGCTACTAACGAAAACTGCTGCGAAGGAATGCTATGCATTGATGAAAAATGCCAGATGCCCTGTGAGAATAGAGAGGTTTGTATGCAAAGACGATGAAAAAATACAGCACAAACAATGACAAATTGCTCACTTCATTTGTTGAACATTTTAGTGCGCTGCTAACGAAACTTGTTGCGAAGGAATGGAATGCATGGACGGGAAATGCCAGATGCCTTGCGAAAATAGAAAGGTACTAATTCAAAAACGCTGTTATAAACATCCTGTTACTGAACAATAATTTTCTTAATGAGTGTTCTGAATTTGCAGTGTGCTGCTAACGACAATTGCTGCGAAGGAATGCAATGCATGGATGGAAAATGCCAAATGCCCTGTGAAAATAGAGAGGTTTGTATGCAAAGACATTGAAACGCACAAACAACAGCTAATTGCTCATTGAATTGATTAAACATTTTAGTGCGATGCTAACGAAAATTGTTGCGAAGGAATGGAATGCATGGATGGAAAATGCCAAATGCCCTGTGAAAATAGAGAGGTTTGTATGCAAAGACATTGAAAAAATAACGCACAAACAACAACAAATTGCTCATTGAATTGATTGAACATTTTAGTGCGATGCTAACGAAAATTGTTGCGAAGGAATGGAATGCATGAACGGAAAATGCCAGATGCCTTGCGAAAATAGAAAGGTATTCTTTCAAAAACGTTTTTATTAACATACTGTTATTGAGCATTAGGTTTGTTGATGAGTGTTCTAAATTTGTAGTGCAATGCCAACGAAAATTGTTGCGAAGGAATGGAATGTATGCACGGAAAATGCCAGATGCCTTGTGAAAATAGAAAGGTATTCATTCAAAAACATCATTATTCGTGTACTGTAACCGAGCAATAATTGCCTAAATGTGTGTTCTGAATTTTTAGTGTACTGCTAACGAAAACTGCTGCGAAGAAATGCTATGCATGGATGGAAAATGCCAAATGCCCTGTGAAAATAGAGAGGTTTGTATGCAAAGACATTGAAAAAATAACGCACAAACAACAACAAATTGCTCATTGAATTAATTAAACATTTTAGTGCGATGCTAACGAAAATTGTTGCGAAGGAATGGAATGCATGAACGGAAAATGTCAGATGCCATGCGAAAATAGAAAAGTACTTATTCAAAAACGTTTTCATAAACGTACTGTTTTTAAACGTAAGGTTTCTTAATAAGTGTTCTAAATTTTTAGTGTGCTGCTAACGAAAATTGCTGCGAAGGAATGGAATGCATGAACGAAAAATGCCAGATGCCTTGTGAAAATAGAAAGGTATTCATTCAAAAACACTATTATTTGCGTTCTGTAACCGAACAATAATTGTCTGAATGTGTGTTCTGAATTTTAGTGTACTGCTAACGAAAACTGCTGCGAAGAAATGCTATGCATGGATGGAAAATGCCAAATGCCCTGTGAAAATAGAGAGGTTTGTATGCAAAGACATTGAAACGCACAAACAACAGCAAATTGCTCATTGAATTGATTAAACATTTTAGTGCGATGCTAACGAAAATTGTTGCGAAGGAATGGAATGCATGGATGGAAAATGCCAAATGCCCTGTGAAAATAGAGAGGTT
>JABFQM010004055.1:0-10285 GCA_022816865.1 Zelostemma sp. ZL-2020
CCAAAATCGGTTTATAAGCTTTCTTATTGTATTCTCTACGCGATAGACAAATAATCCCAATTTCATAAAAAAAATGAGTTGAGACACTTGTAAACGACGCGTTTCAGTTGAGACACTTGGAAATACTTGTTTCGAGATGAGACACTTGGTCCGCGCGCTACGCAGTTGAGACAGTCTACAAACGCTCCGGCGAGTTGAGTCAAAGCAGCTCGGGACCGTCGATATACTTATTTAGAGTAAAAAGTATACTTTTTCATTACTGTATTATAGATGTTCGATACACGTTGTGCGTTCACCTTAATATCAAACCCTAATATCAAACATCTTTGCTAGTCATTGATTCACTTGGCATATCATTTTTCATTTTCAAATTACACCGAGAATAACAATATTTGTATCATGCTTATCACAAGAAATGTTTTATGTGTCAAAGATGGCAATTTTTTAATTTCGTTTTTTCTTTTTTTTCTGTTATGTTGTTGTAAGTACGTAATGACATGTTTTATTTACCGTGCCTTATAAAAATTGCAAACAAATTCAACTCGCTGTACTCGGAATTCGTAAATAAGAAAAGAACATGTCATTAACGTTTAAATAATAACTGCTCAATATTATGTAATTATCGTGATAAAGAACGAGTAGATTAGTGAAAGGTGCGAGATAAAATGCGTTGGAACTATTACATTTTTTATAATTTTTCACTCAATTTCGCAGCTAAAAAATTGCTTTTTTTTCTTAAAAAAAAGTTGAATCAAACTGTATGTGTCATATTGTTCAAGTCCTCGAATTACAAACAAGTTTTCCGAAAAACTTGAAAAGCCACAAAATGGTCCTTCGAGATGAATGAAAACATGAATGAGAAAAAGTTGTGTATTTTTATGAGCCAATTTTGGTTATCTCGTTATACATCGACGATCATTCCCAAATTGTAAAAAACATTCCACGAATTGTAGCGTCAATTATCGATACGAACATATCACTTTTGAATTGTATAAAGGTTTAAGAGAGTTTTCGCGATTGTTTTCTTCGGAGATTCGGGTTTCTTGAATCTCTGGTCTTCCTATGGTGATGCATTGACTGATTAATTGAAACTTGGAGAAATTTTGGCAATTAACCAGTGAATGCGTTTTAATTAAAAATAGCATAATAGATTCTCGTTTCTCCCAATTTGAAGAATGCATTATCAACGTTTGTTATATTATGTATGAAAGGTGCTGCTACTGAAGTTTTATAAACGAGTATTTATTGTAATATTTTCCGAACAAAAAAACTTGCCATAATTTAAATGTTTACTCGACTAATTTAACATCTGATGAAAGAATGCAGTGTTTTAAAAGAGACATGAAACCTTGCCACGTTTCTGCAACATTCATGAAATTACCAAAAAACGACTCAAAAATGATATTTAAAAACTTGAGAAACTTGAATATAAAATTTGCCATGAGGTTGCATGTCTCTCGAAGTTATTGTACTTAAACGATACAACTTATAAATGTTATAATAAATAAACATGTACACAAATATATAAAAGAAATATTTCAAGTATAAGCATATAATTTAAGGTTTTATATTTGACGTATAATTTAATAAAAGGTGCATCATACTTATCCCGAGTATTTTAAACGACTGAAAAAAATCAAAGTTCGAAATCAAAAGTAATAAATTGAAACTTGGCAAATCATTTAATTTGCCAATTTTTCCAACGATTTTAGTTGATTCGATGCAACGTACACGAAAATGTATCCAAGTGTTTTCACCGATTCTGAATTTTCTTACGAATCTACAATGAGAGGATTTATACATATATTTTTATAAATTCTGAAATTCTTTTAATAAAAATGCTCGCATGAAATAATGACTTTTAATAAAATGTATCCTCCTCCCACGTATTGAAATGTGAAATTTACCTCTCGCACTGGCACATTCGCCGTCTGAATTTGCCATACGTTGCATAGCTGTCGGTGCCACCCCCAAAGGCATTGCAATTCGTTGCCCCATAACGACAGTACTAATATCCCTCTTCGACACATTTCGCAGAACTCGATACCTGATCCTCAATCTGCGATTTAATTTTCACGATTTTCAATAACAATTTTTTTGTGCAACGACGAAATCAAAAAGTCTACCAACTTCTTGAATGCTTCTTTGTTCCAGGCTAAAGTCGTCTCATCCCCTGCCCCACTTTTAAAGTAATCCCTTGTAGCAGCGGGCAAACGACTCAACGCTTCTTTCTCGTAATCATTTATGCAAATGAATGACATAATTCCAGTCCGCGTAAATTCGTAACTTATTATATCACGATATTTTATGTTTGCCAAAGCTTTGGCAATAAATGTGCAGTAAAGAACTCACCGAAAGAGCAAACTCTTGATCGAAACCAAATCTTTTTCGAACTGCGAAGCCCAAGAAGATGTTAAAGACTGGAAAGCACGCGTGATAAGAGAAACGACTAATGTCATTGCCAATAAAATTGATAAGCGCATACAGCGTTACGTTGTTTCGCCTTGATTAAGCAATATCTAATTCAGCCGTGTAATCTCGACTGTGTTTCATTATGTATCGTATAAGATATCACTGCATGAGACTCTGATAAAACAATGGAAATGTCTGTATCAGAAGCAGTCTCATTTTTCACGTTGATTTATCAATCGCGTTGATGCGTCAATCAACGAAAAGTTTTATTCTGAAATGCACTTTTCTGCATCGATAGGTTGTTATAGTAAATGGAGGAAAAAAGTTGGCAAAGGACGATAAAATGATCGATTTAACATTTTTTTATTACATTCGTTAGAAATAATACACAAACGATGGCGTCTTCGGTCCAAAATAAATAAATATTACTTATTTCGGAGCACAAGAGTACGGCGCGATTTTGATACAAATCGATATTTTGCGGTTTAATCGAGACACAACGCCAGCCCCGTATGAACAAAGTTCGGGCCTTTCGTAGCCCCTGGCTTTTGCGATGTTATTACTCAAGCAAAAAAGAAAATGCTTAGATAAATGCGCTCTATTAACAAATATTACAAAACGACGTAATCTTATCGTATGTGTTATTAATCGTTATTTTTCCGTATTTTTTACACAAGTCTCGTCAGATTCGACTTGGAGGGGTTCTAGATTTATTTCGCAGACAACACGAGAGCCACGCCACGCGTCGTTTATACACAAAGATTTCCAATACTTCTTTCCTTCAATCCATCGGATTTACTTGCACAATTTCATTGTTTCTCCGAAATTAATAGCAATAGCGGTGATTATTTATACGACAAGTATAAGAATTTAATAAATAAGAAACCCATGTAGTTTTAACTTTTGCATTTCAAATACTCGGCCGTTCAAAAAATTCCACATTTTCATCGAGGCACAACTATTTCGTGATTGAATCTTATTTCGGATAACGATAATAATAAATGACGATGATCATGATTGATAAAAAAAATAACGAATCTTATATTATGCCTGTACAAAAATTTCGCTTTTTCATCGTCTATTATCAATAGCGTGTTATTAATTGAACAAATTTTTGATTCATACTTTATTCTTTTCTCAATCTCAAAAGAAATACTTGAAATTAATGAAAATATGTGGAAAAATTGATTAATCGTACAGCGTGTGTAATTTTCAGAACCTTCCATTATTTTGCGATGCGCGAACGAGATTCCATTTTTCGTATAAAATTCATCGAACACACGAGCTCTTGCGTTTGATCGTATTATTATGTCAAAAATCGCGTCGTATATCTAAAAGGAACTTCGATGATTTTCCCAAGCATCGTGACAATACAAAAATTCGTTATCGTTATCCCTTACGCGGTCGAGTGCAACAAAAGCACGGTGGTTCCTCAAATCCGAGTGTTTCAAGCGATTCTTTGACGGAAATACATGTACCATAATAGACGTCATTATGTACAGAACGATTACGTGGATACAAGTAAAAGATTGAATATAGAAATATAATATCAAGCGCGACGTGATAAATTTATTTCTCTCTTTTCCTCATCCACACGTTTTGCGTTTTCTCGTTGTATCGTCGACGCATTTTGCTTCATTCATAGACACGAATGTCCCATCCTTGCCACTCGATTTTTCGTGTACGTAAGTAAAAAAAAGATCGCGGTCAGGATGGAATGAAAATTCGGTGAAGGGGCGAACGATTTTCCGTGCGATTGAACATCGATATTGTGGTAATTACAAGGCCTTAACGAAGACGGAGTTGCGGCATTTCATTCGATCCTGCGCTCTACTTGAGAAATATTCCTGCCATGGACCGTTGATTTTAATTATTTATTCATGTAGTATATTAAGAGGCAATCGCGCACACTCGCATACGGGGACGCAAAAGTTGCTCTTTTTTTGTTGAAGGAAATGCTTTTGTCATTGTAATTGATTATTACGTCGTCGTCGATGGAACTACAGAACTCATATACATCGGGCTTATTAAACGTAAAGATGAAAGAAACGAAGAGAAAAGAAGAAAAAAACATTACACTTTGTTCAACGAGGTAGGTAAAATGTAGATGCCCAAGCTACATGGCAAACACAAAGTTCTTATCTCCCATTTGTTTTCACGTCAAAGGCAAGTAAGACCGTAAAAATAAATGATATCCTCGAAGCGGTCGTATGACGATTACGCAAAGTCAGATGCTGACTACACAATAATTAAGCTCTTCATTACTCCCAACTTTCAAAACTCGTTACTTTTATTACATCATTTATCTTTCATCGTTCCCGTTTTCATCCAATGGCAAAATCAGTGCGCGGTACACGATGATTCGACATTTTTTCAAGTGGAATAAACCAAGTCTTAATATTTCTATGCAAAAAAAACTCGTAATTCGTAAACTGTGAATGAACACTCGCAGATATACGAATGAGAAGAAAAAAAAAAAGTGAATTCAAGTGTATTGCGCAACGATTAATGAACCAACAGTTCAAAGTCTTGTTCGGAATAATCGCGACGAAGCTGAATAAAGAGATAATAAACATAAAAGAACATACCAATTCCACTGTATTATAAAGCTATTCTTACAAAGGATCGAGTATAAGATGGTTAAAGATTTTGCTTGAATGAAAGAAAAGCTTGTTACGTTCGTATGATTTAATCAGCTTCGGATTGATTCGAGTCCGTAGTTTGTGAGAGAAGAATTCCAGCTTAATAATAAAAGTACAAGTTGAGAAAGTAAAAAGGATGTTTTATTAAGTTGCGAAATGTCGGTAAAATATTCAGTTTCAATACATTACATAAATATCGATAGAATGTACAAAATAAAACATTCTTTTAAATTTTCAATAGACTGAAAAACTCCCCTCGCAAAAGCCTTGCATCGGAGTAAAGTTCGCCGAGAGAGAACCTCGTGTCGTTTTGCCTGCGGCGAATTCCCTTTTTTGTAACGTACCCGATTCGTAACTATCATACAAAAGTATTACGCTTTATTGGTGATTATATAATTTAATATTAAATAATTAATTACAGACTACGCTTCGTATTTTAAGAAACGGTCAAAGGAGAAGAAACAACTTACGATAATGTATGTATACAAAATCAGGATTTACATTGGTGTTCCGTCTCTTTCTGTATAATTAAGAATATACTCATTTTTATCACATATAAAAAGCAGTTATATATGTACACAAGTATTTGAAATACGATCATCATTAATTCACCGTTTGCATTTTTCATTCTCGCGAAAATAATGTGTTTTGGGTAATAACCACGCGCGCCTCATATCGCACTCGAATTCATATCGCCAAGTTCTTTTTCTATAGTTACAATTATGTTTATACATATAGAATTGGTATACCAAAGCTCTGATCAAATCATTCTTCATTTACTTTGCAATTTAATCTTTCGTTATTATAAAACTTGAGCAAAGTGGGGTATACGATGAAAAATTTAATATTTCAAAGATCGTTCGACTTTTACTCCGAGTTTGGATGCAAATTCAAACTTAATTAATTAATTATCAATATCAATCACATCGATAATTAACTATTGGGACGAGCGTAAATAAAAATAATCGAATTTTCTCGCGCAATACAAAAATTGACCAGAGCTCGAGCTGTTACAAAAACGATGTCATTTTGCTCATCTCATGCATATCTTTAGCAAGCAACAAGTCTTTTTCTCTGGCCCTCGCAGGAAACTAAGACTCGCTAATTCTTTTCATACCCTTCATCATTCGACGCAATGTTCCGAATCATATTGATTGTCGCAACCAACGCAAGTTCTTTCATTTTGTAAACGAGTAAGCATGTTTAAAATATATCAAAATCCATTTGAATCAGTCCTAACGCAATGCCAATAAAAAATTGAGAAAATGAATCGTTCAACGCAATTTTCAGCTTGGCCTACTCGGTATCAAATTAAGTACAACAAATTAATGCATTTCGCAAAGCATTAGGAAATGAATCAAAGTTTATCAAAGACCTTTCGATGCGATTATTCTCCTAAGAAAACGTTCCAAAGAGACTTTTATTTCATCAATACAAGCTGCACGTGTGTACATGTACGCGGAAAACGCGCGTTCCTTTTGCTTCCTCTTCTTCTTCTTCTTCTTCTTCTTCTTCTTCTTCTTCTTCTTCTTCTTCTTCTTCTTCTTCTTCTTCTTCTTCTTCTTCTTCTTCTTCTTCTTCTTCTTCTTCTTCTTCTTCTTCTTCTTCTCCTACTCTTTCACTCCTTCGTTTTCTTTACTATCCGTTTGTCGTCCCGTCTCGCTCGCTCCCGGTCGCCAAAGTCTGCATTCCAAGGCGCGAGATCGAAAAGAGACGCGTCGTATGAGTGCTGTAAATCAACGCGAGTAGTGTCTTAGACTCACGATCACGCAACTTCCACGAGAAATCCCGTAACTCTTTACTTTTTGCCACGCAACGAAGATTCCCGAATCGTGCCAGGCCCGTTTCTCATTTTGCAAATCGACGTAGGCAAACCAAGTTTGACGCGTCAAAGCCGGATTTATCTCTCTCAAACTCGGAGAACCACCTAGATAAACTTTCCAATTTCATATGAAGCTAATCACTTTTTCCCTCGAGTCAAGGAAATAAAGTTATGTAAATGAGTGAAGATGGGATTGGAATTTCGTGAAACGAATGTCTTATCTTGGAAGTTGTCAATATAGCATTTCTGTGATCAATCGAGATACGTATAACTCATTAGAAATATCGAGAACAGCGATTCAACTCTCGATATCAGATAACGAGGTGGAAACGGGGAAACAGATATAGCTCCTAAAACCTTCCACAAAGGTTAAACCCGACCACCTACCACCTGTTGCGGTACGTAACTGGCGGAATGCGGCGAAAGATAAACCAAACACAACGCAGTGTGTATCTTACTTGTGAATGGCTCGAAAATGATGAATATCTATTCAATAATTGCGATTGCGGAAACATTAGCTGCGCGAAACGCAACCACGATTTCGAAAAAATGATAACGGAACGGAAAAATGACGAAATCACGAATCCCTACGGATTTTCAGATAATGATTTAGGTCGTTTTAAAAAACTTCCATCCGAAGAAGTGTTTTCTGTCGAATCAGCCGTGAAAGGACGCATGATTTGGCTAAACATCTTGATCCAATGTATTCGGCACGCTTCTAATCCTCGGCTATATTTTCTCTCTCATTTTCCAAAAGGCGTGCAGCGCTAAGATCATCGGCGAAGCGGTGGCAGCTGCCACAAAGATGAGACCAGATGGTTCGTCGATTCATTCCGTTGCTCATCCGTCCGTTCATTCTGTTCCGAGTCGGCGACGTTGCCAGTCTCGAGATGTGTGCCGAAGAAGAAGCCGATGGAGAAGAACAGGTTGGAGGAGCGAGAGAGAGAAGAAGAGACTCGAGAAAGATCGGACCGAACGGAGGGCCCGAAGTGGGCTGTTCTCCAAATAGCTCCACCTGCCCTTTCGCCGTCGTCTTCTCGGCCGAATCCATAAAAGGACCCGTAATTTTCTCCCATACAGATAACTCCTACGCCCGAAGACGAGACCGGCTTGCGGTCACACGAAAGTACACATCCTCGACCCAACCGTGTTTTAACTTTTGCTCGTACAAGATAAACGTTGATGTTTCATTTCCCCCCTGATTCGCGGGAACGAACGATTCAACGATGTCGAATACTTCGACGATTCCCTTCATTCCTCGTACATCAGATTAAGATCTCCCGGATGGTAATTCGATTAAAACTTCGCGGTGAGTTTCGATCTCGGAATTTCTGCGAGACCTGTCGTAAACTAAGTTACGCGGTGTGCCATATTGATCGCGTTGACAGTGTTCCAATAACGAAGCTGTCGCTTTACGTGGAAACCCGAAAAATCGAACGCCAATTTCGAATGCTCCGAATGCGATCGATCATTTTGCTTGGATGATTTTTAGAAATGTCCGCGAGATAACAAACGATCCTGAGTTCCGCTTCCTATATAATAACAGTATCAAGAACGCGTACTATCTATCATCCCTTGTATTTATCGCTTTCACCCTCTAAGCCTCATTATATCTCTCCCTCTACTTATTTTGGTTTTCTACTGCAGCACGATGGAGGGTACGTTCTCATTCCATCGTATTGGAACGCTGAAATACGCTCGAAGCGCCGGCAGCCACTGGGGTATTGATTCACAATGCTTACTCCATTCTACAGGCGCTTCCATAACTGCGGACTCGCCGATATTCACATCTCATTCTGGCACGTGCTCCCTAAAACCGCCGCTGTCTTTTTCTTCCAGGCAGAGCCCGGCAAGTGCTCACCCCTCTGCTATCGTCACCGATACCACCCTCGTTGGTACGTGATGAGGCTGTCAGAAAAAGTGGAGGGTGGTTACGGAAAACCTCTACGTCAAAAAGAAATCCTCGAGTGCCTAGCACATCGTTGTTAACCGCAACTTGCTTGCGTTTGTTTTCTTTTGGATCAACGTTTTATCGATAAGGAAAACAAGGCGACAATCTTTTAGCTGAATTTTCGTATCAAGATTTAAATGATAAAATATTGTGGAAAATAATAAGAGTATTACGTAAAAAATGAAAACATGTAATGTAAACGTAATTTTGAGACTGTTATCTTAGCTTTGCATGTAAAAATTTTTTCATGTTCAACTGAAATGGTATTGTTCAACTTTTGGATCAATGTTTTATCGATAAGGAAAACAAGGCGACAATCTTTTAGCTGATTTTTCGTAAAGCAAGATTTAAATGATAAAATATTGTGGAAAATAATAAGAGTATTACGTAAAAATGAAAACATGTTAAGCAAAAGTAATTTTGAGAATGTTATCTTAGCTTTGCATGCGAAAATTTTTTTATTTTTTAACTGAAATGGCATTGTTTAGCGTAATTATCGGGACAATTTTATTTTTTGAAACATCGAACTTCCTGCATGTATCTTTCTGAATTTTCTATGTAATTTCCTGTTCTTAACATGATATGGCACCAAAAACAACCAACTTTTTATTTTTCAACTGAAATGGCATTGTTCAGCGTAATTATCGAGACAATTTTATTTTTTAAAACATTGAACTTCCTGCATGTATCTTTCTGAATTTCCGATGTAATTTCCTGTTATTAACATGATATGTCACCAAAAACAACCAATTAAAACGATTAAAACCAAGTGGGGAACAAGATATTTAAAGAGCGTGCAGGGAAAAAGAATCAAAGTTGAGTTTTTACTTGGCACCATGATGAAGATACTTCTTTTTATCGCTTTCTGCGTTACTGTGGTAAGTAAAATGCTACTTTTTATGGCTCATCCTAGCAATATTACACAAAAATCATCATATTTTAGAGCTGGGATGAGAAGCGAGTATGAAAAAATAGAAAACCTTCAAGAAATACTGTATAAATAACTATGCTGTAGCCGAAAACAAAAAGTATTAGTTTTTTATTAGTTTTCATCGGTCTTTTTTTCAACGAAGATTCAAAAAACGTCTGTAACTTGATGTCTCAAATATCCAAGTATGAAAGTATGTAAACTCAACTTATTCTTGCCCGAATTTCGAAAGAATCGAAAGAAACATGTCAAAGTTAGAGCGTGTATCTCAAAATGAAATTACGTGGATGTTCTTGCTCTTGCATGATTTTCCATTTTATAAATGTCCTTAGCGAATGCAAACTCGAAGATGTAGAATCAAGCGTTTTGCCAAAAATGGTCAACTTAAGATTACAAAATTTGGTATTCACTCAGTAATTATTTGTTTCTTTGCGTGATTAGCGGGTAATTTACACTCCGCATTGGCAACGCAAACGCGTTTAGTAACTTTACTAAAATCTACCCTTAACATCTCTTGAATCATCCAAACA
>JABFQM010004056.1:0-10284 GCA_022816865.1 Zelostemma sp. ZL-2020
GTGATTGTTTGTGTCATCGCGCTATCGGACGAAGGGTCTAAGTGTTCTCGTGCTTGGAAATTTGATGATAAAAAAAAATTGATGAAATTTATAAACAAATGCCATTTTTTATACGGACATTTTTTACAATTATATTTGTTATTCAACGAATGGCGAGTCTAACAAAAAAATATAATTGGAAAAAATGTCCGTCTAAACAAAGCGCACATAATGGTATTTTTTTGCGAATTTTATCAACTTTTTTTCATCATCAAATTTCATCCGGGAGTTTATTTGTGATTTGTGTTATTTTTGTAGTTTTTTTTTCTACGTGGGTTTTTGTGATTTATTCCCAGTTCTTTAATATTCTTTGTCGTTTTTCGAATTTAAAAAATTAGTTTTAACTAATTAAAATGATAAATAAATCAATCTATCTATTTTTTAAATAATTGGAATGAGCGATTCGTTTAGAATTATAAAGAAGGTAAAAAACGACGAAAAGTTACAAAAGTTATAAAAGTTCATAAATAATTGAACAAAAATTACTACAAATTGAAAAAAAACGATTACAAATTACATAAAAATACAATTCCCCCCTTAAATCCAGCAGAAATATTACAAATATCTCTCAAACTTTTCACATTCGTTCCAATAAATCGAACCAAGCAATTAACGATTTTTCAATCAATTAAACCAAAAAACTAATCAATTAATCAATTTCCCAACTCTCTAAATTTCGCTCCAGAAAGAGTGTAAATACCGCCTCGGTAAAAAAACTCGCTTTTTCTGCAAATTTCCAATTTTAGAGAGTCAGGAAGTCCAGATATTTTCGAGAACCCGCACACTTCCCACTGCTTAAAATAACGTTCGAATCTCCGCGCTCCGCAATCAAGTCTTCGTGTAATCGCAATTAAGTCAACAATCGTTTCTGTGCATTTAGAGTGGCCTCGCCGGAGCTTTGGCGACGATGACCTTGGGCGAACCCAGAAGCGAGCAGCAGAGCGCACTGGAGGAACACATGCGGAAACAGGGCTGGGAGTACGGGAACATCGATTACTTGGGCCGCGACAGCTTCGAGAACATTTGGAAGAAAATCAGCGACACGCTCTCCCAGACGCAGAAAGCTGAAGCCGAACCCGAGGTTTTTTTCATTTTCTTCCAAATTCTCTAAATTCCTTGGAGGGAAATTCAACTCCATCGAAAGAGTGAGATTTTCACTCCAAAATAGAGACTTCATGCTCTGAAGTGGCTGCATTTCACTCTTTCTCGAGTGAAATTTCAGTCTAAGGAATTGCAAGATTTCGGAGTTAAAAAAGAAACAAATTGTCATTGCAGGTCAAGCCGGAAGCGGAAGAAACAAGTAAAGACGTCGTAGAAATCCCAGTGGAAACGACGGAAGAAGATTTAATCGGTATGAATTCGAGCTTCGGAAATGAAGGCGAGCCGTTTTCTTTTCCGGGAAGAATAACGCAACTTTGAGTTCGGCGAATCGGTTTTATAAAATCTTTCGATAAACAAATTTCAGGGAAAGTCGCGATTAATGAAAAATGACGTGCATTGATGTACAAGCTGCATCGTGTACGTATTTCGTTGAGGAAATTGTTGTCGATTAATGTGCTCTTGTCGAAGCGCTGCGTTTTGTACGTTTGGAGTTTTTCGAGCATGCTCTTCGCCGCGTTTGCGGACATTGACTTCCCGCAAACGCGGAATTTGGATTTTCATGTACCGTCAATTCTCGTTTATTTTAACGTTTCACTTTTTTTCACATTTTGCTGAATCTCGGTTATTTAAAATGACCGTTTTCAGCGAGTTGAAATAAACGAGAGTTCGCGGTATCAATTATGACGTTTGTTTTTTTCAGAATGAGACTTAACTGAATCAATCCTTTCAATCGGAGATGACAAATAATTGGGTTTTCTCGCAAAAAATTGAACTAATTGATAAATAATTGATAACATTTTAAATGTGAATAATTTGAGTACTTGATTTTTAATTGTTCTGTTTAATAAATTATTTTATGATTGAAATACTTTGTAGAATTTATCTGAAACTCGAGGTTTTTTTTAAAATTAAAACCCGATCGGAAGGATTGAGGTGTTTTAACGTGATGCAATTGTGTTATAAACGAAATTTGCGTGTTTGAAACCAGGAGCGGAGGAGAGCAATTAACAGTCCCATGGCATCGTAGCATTGACGCGTCCCGTATTTTCGTTTTGCTTTTTCGGGTAAATATTGAAAACCTCGCTTCACCACTTATTACGTCGTCTTCTTCTCACAATTTTTTATTCATGTAGAATGTATTGCCCATGAAGAAATGTGTGAAATTAGTAGGGATGTGAAGAAAGCCCGAAAACTGCCTGAAATTCGGGTTTCAATCTATAATAAAATTGTATCTTCATGTAATTCTTCGTAGTTTTTTAATTCGTTCGAATTGATCGATAAATCGAGTAACGAAAAAAGATTAATTGTTTCATTTTCCATTTCAATTAATTAAAATAAATTTAAAGTTACAAAGAAATACCAAAAAGTACAAAAACTGCGGAAGATGAAAGAATTTAAATTACAAAAACCTACGAAACATTACAATAAAGCATAATTTTTCCCAAAACCAAAAAACACGACAAATCATTATCAAAAATTACAAAAAAACGAATTTTTTATGGTTCTTCGTTTCAATAAATTGATGAATTGTTCAAACCCTTCCCCCCCTAAAAATTACATAAAAAATCCAGCGATTTTCTGCTAAAGCTTTACTAACATTGAGCACACGTCATTATTCCGATGTTTCCCGAACAAATGTTTCATGTATACACACTTTTATGACAAAAAAATCATCTCTCTTAATTTTCCACCGTCTCAATAATCGCCCATCCTAATAATCATAATATAATCGTAGGTTTAGCTCAGAGAGCGCTATCTCTGGTGTCACAAGTGACCCCAGCAACGACGACCTTGGAAGCAGAGCAACGACCTGAACCGCAGCCACAAACCCCGGAAGAAGAGAAGCAAGCAGAGAGCAGCCACGTGCCGATCCAGGTCGCCGAGTCGGTTCTGCAGTCGGAGCCCAAAGAGTCCGTGTCCGAAGAGCCCAAGCCCATAAACGAAGAAGCTCTTTCCTCCATCGTAGCCCCCGTTCAAGAATCCGCGGCGGCGATTTCGGAGACTGCTATGGTGGAGCCGACGCCCCAGCCCAGCAACGGCTTCGTCGATCCCTCGACCCTCGCATCATTATCTTCCAGGGCTTTACCCGAAAAAGTACCCGAGGAGCCCCAGGAGTCCGCGGAAGCTGCGCCGAAACCGGAAAAGAATGAACCAGTAACGACGCCGAAATGTGAAATTCCGGTTCCGGAGCCTACTTTTCCCGCGACGCCGAAATTGGAGGATGTAAAACTCGAAGCGGAAATCCCGGTTCCGGAGCCTTCTCTTCCCGCGACGCCGAAATTGGAGAATGTAAAACTCGAAGCGGAAATCTCGATTCCTGAGACGCCAAAACCGGAGAAGGCTGCCGAACCGGAAACCAAAATTCCAGAACCCGTTGCTTCGGATCCTCCTGGCGAAAATATACCGGCAGACGTTGCGAAAGCCGAGACGAAAACTCCGGAACCTCCGAAAGTTCTCGAGGAACAGAAATCTTTGGAGCAGCCGAAGCTCGAGGTGAAGATTCCGGAGAGCGAAGTCCCGGGTCGCCCTGTTCCCGCGACGCCGACGGTTATAGAAGCCACGCCCCCGACGAGTCCTCCGGTGACGTCGTTCGAGGAGCCGACGACTCCCGAGGAGAAAAAAAGCGAGAAAAAGAAACTGGCGAAGAAAAGCAGTTTGGAAGAGGGAGGGGAAGCTGGTAAAAAATCGGGGAAGAAGACGACGAGGAAGCTGGTGAAGAAGTCGAGCTCCGAAGAAGGCGAGGCTTCGGGGCCGTCGAAAAAAGTCGCGAAGGGCACGAAGAAACTTGTGAAGACTCCGCAGGGCCTCGAGGCCGACGTCGCGGTGCCGGCGACTCCGCCGCCCACGTCCTCCGACGTGCCGATTCCACCCAAGAGAAAGGCGAAGAAAAGCCCGGAGGAAGCGAAAACCGACGAGAGCAAGTGATGGGGAATTTGCGCCGAAGAATGAATCCGTCGTTCAGGAGAAAAAGCGAAACGAGAAATTGTGTTTTTCTACGACCCCGCACACTGTAGAACCGCGCTGATATTATTGCTCTTTTGGAACCGTATATTTTTTACGAACGATTTAAAGCATACTTTTTGAAACTGGCATGATGCGTTGAGATTTATACACGTTTTTATACTCTTTTATTTATCTGTTTCTAATCATTGCAAATTGTGTCTCCCCTTTTGTATGACTTTTTAGAATTTGATCTAACGATGATTACGAACCGAAGAATCGGAAGTTCAGCATTTGCGACTGTAATGCGTTTTGAGACTGTTTTAGTTGTGTAATGATAACAATAACTCACACCTTACGATACAGATAACTTTGTAATTAGCGATCGCTAAGCGATGCCCGCTAATCACGCACAGCTTTCTAACATTGTAATTATAATAGCACTCGAATCAAAAGCATTAGAAATGGTAAATTTTATACAGTTTGCTATAACAAATGTTCTATATGCTTTATCCGCAGAGGAAAAAAAATGCCGAAATTCATTTTCAACGATTCGTCCATTTTTTTCTCGATTCACATTGTCTTCCGAACTATCTTGCGTTGTTGAAGAAAAAGTTGAAACCGTCGTTGTTCATTATGCTTAATTTTTGTGCATTCTTATATTGTTTATTCGACAGAAAAAAGGAAACGACTTTGAATAAAAATTTGTCTTACAAAAATGTGTTTTTTAGCGATAGAAAAAACTGGGAAAGTCACGCTCTTTCGACTTTCGCACTTCGTACAAAAGTATTATATAACATTCGTTCGTTAACAAATCGTTGGGTTTTACTAGTGGTCCGAAAAATCTCTGTGATCACTCAAACGATTTGACGATGTCGTAGAGGCTGACGTAGGTTCCCACGAAGAAGCCGATGACTCCGAGTACGATGAGCAGCAAGTCCTTTGCGAAGTAGATTTTGCACGGACCCAATTTGTCAGGCCAAAGGACACAAATTTCTATGATCGCTGGGAAAGCGATTCCCAGCATCGAAAGGCACAGCGCGCCGAAAAGTGAGATGAATAGGCCGAGTCTCGGTACCGATATTGCGAGTATGACTGGAAAAAAGAGCGGGAACTCGGTAAAATATTTCGGTTTCGAAATCGTGCTTCTTTGTAATACCAACATGTAACGAAAGTGAGGAGCGTCCGGCAAACGTACTCCCACAAAAGTTTGTTCCTTTTCACTTTGCTCTTGATGTAAGTGTTCCAAATAATTTCGAACGGAACGTACGCCTGCAAGAATATGCCAATTATTCAAAAATCTTACGCGTGTATCGATTGTTTTTTATACCTGTAAAGCGTAGGTGATGAAAATTGCAATCGCGAACATGATTTTTATCGCTTGGGCCATTCTGTAAAAAGCGCAAGAAAGTTGTGAAATTGGAACTCCGGAAAACGGGTTTTTGTTAGTCGAAGTGAACTTGCGGTGAATCTTCGGGCAAATTGAGCGTTATGCTTCCTCTAGAACTTGATCCGTATTTTATGTACCCAAGAAATCCGACCAAACAATAGAGTACGGTAACTATGAACATTCCGAAGTTCAGGACACCGCAAGTGCCGCCGAAACTCGCCGGGGTTTTCATATTGTTCTCTAGTGTGATTATCTGAAAATCGTTTTTTGGAATGTGGATTATGAAATTTGAGATTGTTTTTGAATGAAAAATTATGGAACGTACGACTCCGACGGCTTCCAGTGCGAATAGGACGACCCCTGTGTAGAGTACGAAATTTCTGGGCGTCCCAAACATCTCTCTTTCACTAATCGGTGGGAATTGATCGAAAAAGAACTTTAGAATCATGGCGAGTCCTACGAACGTTAATAAATTCGCTATTGTGGAGAACGGTGTCAGCACTTTCAAATTTCGGATGTAATTTATTAACGTCAACGGTAGCAACAAAATGAGCGTGTAGACATAAATATCGATTGGTTTTTCGGTGTATCGATCGCCTACCTGGAAAATATGACTGACAATTCACATTTATCACATTATTTGAGGCCATAGAATTTGCATGGTTTTTCGTTGTAAATATTCTGGACAACTTTGGCGCTCCTTGATTTTTTAAATTGTTCTTGAAATGAATTCGAATACCTGTTTTATGTTCTCAGCGATGAAAACTATATAAACGCAGCAAATTCCGAGTTGGTATACTATTAAAAATCCATCGACAATAATTCTGAAAATAGAAATTGAATCTTTATTACAATTTAATAAAATTAACCATTTTCGCATTTTTTTTTTTGAAAATTGGTCGTTTTAAAATTTTAAATTTCTTTTAACTGTGAAAATTGAACCATTTGGTTCATTAAAACTGCCAAATGGATTTTTTCAGCTGGGTTAAACTTCGCTAAAACAACAACAATTAAAAGCCGACATTGAGAAATCTGCAGTACTAAAGTTATGGTTCGAATCTCGCTGAAAAAATAGATCGAATCGCCCAGAAAAAGATGAGAAAATTGTCCTCCAAAAGAAGCATGAAATTAATGAAATAAAATAACTAAAATTGAATTTAATTAGATGAATTCGAATTTAAAATGAAATAACGACGAACTTACGGAGCCCATGGAGCGAAAGGTTTCATTAAACTCGGCCCTTGTTCCAAAGCGTGCTTCATGCTCATCGGGTATGTTAAAATAGGAACCTTTAACCTTTTGCAAAGTTCGTACTGCGCCTTCACAAGGACGTGTAAACAATAAGTGCATAGTGCTCCAATTAAAATAGTTGCCACGATTCCAGTGACGTATCCACTGTTCGAAAACGCGCTTGGCATAGCCAACATCCCGGTTCCAATACTGCCTTTCAACAAGTGGATCGCGGTTTCCGTATTCCTACGAAAAATTTCATTCAAATCGTCATCCTTCACTCGGAGAAAAAAGTGATATAAACATCGCTTGTGTATAAACTTGATATGCATTTTCACTATTTCGAGTTACCGAATGGTATAGTAATTTTTCCTCCGCGGAATCTCAAAAACGAAATCCAAAACTCACGTGGTAGGGTGCGGTCTATTCCTGTGCTTGTGCGGATCGTAATTTTCGGAATTCCCTGGCGAACCGTTGCCGTCTGAGCTTCGAACAACATTCGTCCTGAAAATTCCATGGTCAATTAATCAAAAATGGATACAATTCTCCCCCCGAATCGAAATTTCACTCACCTCGAGAAGTTCTCGTTCTCCACCAGCTGCATGTTGAACGTTTTTCCGTTATTACTTGCCATGATCTCACTCCGAATTCAACAGTCTTTCTGCAACAACAGCAAGTTCCTTGTTTGTTTACCAGATAGTTTAATCGAGTCGATTGGAAATAATAAATTGGCAGAAAAACGAGCGAATCGACATTGCCGGGTATGGAAAACATGCACGCTATTTAATTGGCCAATAAAAGTCAGTTTGTAGGTAACATGCTGCAGTACACTTTGCAAATAGATTGTTCTTAATCGTAATATTGAGAGCAGGTCAAATACTCTTAATCGAAAGCTAGTTCCAAGTTAAAAAAAAACCTCCTTTTCAATCATTCGATGTTCACAAAATATGTTATCTGATTCGCGAAGCAATTTTATTTTTACCGCGTTGATAAATCGATAAACGAGTCACGACATTTATTTTACCGGTAAATCGTGAAAAACGTTTTGTTTCGTGTTGTTGAACGAAAACAGTGTGCTCTCGCGACGTTGTATATTTAGATAGAAGCGTCCCGATTTCGAATTGTGGGAGGAATTGCACTGTAAGATGAGTTCTGAAATTTCATTTTAATATAACAAATGGAAGCCGATTGCTATTTATGAACCTATAGAATTGTGTCCTAATTTACTACGTTTAGATATTAATTTAGAATACTAATTTTACCTGCAAATGTGAAGCATTATTTCTGAATTTAAGATACTAAATTCAAATTACATTACATGCAATTTCAATTACCTCAAATTTACTACAATGAAATTTCAATTTGACTATCAAATTACGAAAACTCGAGTGTATGAATTCCAGTGGATCTTCAATAATACGCTTCCGATATTGCACATTGAAATTACGGTAAGCAGCAATTTTCTCTGACCGGGAACTTTTTCTCAGGTATCTTTCACCGCGAATGAGCACAACGGCGAGAAACATGGGTTTTGATTACGACCTTCCTCTGCTGCTCGTACGAATTCATTGCCTAAATGACCTTTAATTGGACGGCCACGGTTAGTGCAACGATATCTTTCTCTACTTGCCACTCGCGTTTATCGTAATCACTCATTTTCTCTCCTCTCGAATGCGCTCTTCCTGAATCTATCTTTGGAATCGTACTCTGCGAGCTTTGCAATTCGTGCTCAACGAGTATCAACAATCTTTGCTTTCCATTCTAATTCTAAAACTACGAGCGATCCTCATTGCATATGCCGTGACACAATTCACACAATAACAAATACTACATCGACGCGATCGTGTTTCGCGACACTTATAGCACGCTTCTCGTTGCGAATTCTGGCTCGACATCGTTTCCAAATGAACAATTTATGACAATTGTTTTGTCCTCTAATTTTCCCGCGGGGAAAATGGAAAAAGACGGTTTTTCACTGATTCTTTTAATGAAAAAAGGCGATGCAAATACACTATCACGTTCGAGGACTGGAAAAATTGCAATTTAGTGTATTTTTACTTTTTTGCTTTGAAGGAAGAAGAGACTTTCCCTGGCTGCGTGGCCGGGTTGCCGACAACTGCTTTGCTTTTTCATTCCTTCGTGCTTCTAGTCCACCACCTATAACTCGTCACGTGACTCGTTTAAATGACGTCCTATTTTTCCCATTATTTACCTGGAAAAAGTTCACTGTTCAGCGGCGTTAATTGATTACTGAATTTCATTGTCTACTGGAAACATAAATCCGATTTATGCGAACGAGGAAAATGATTAGTGATGAAAAATGCGATGGCAAATGTGGAAGTGGGAATTCCGTTTTTATTGGTAGTTTATTGAGTCAAGTTGCAAAGTTCGAATTCCATTCTGAGTTTATTGATAATGATTTCCTCCTTTCGCCGCATTAGCTTGATTTCGCTTTTCCCCGTAACAAAATGACACGTTTTCTTTACGCTCAGTTACAACATCGAGCGAGATTTTTATCTATAGAAACAATTTTGATATCAATTTTGTCACGTCTTTGCATTTCAAATCTTCGGTATCTATTTACCAATGATAACGACATTTCACAGAAGAAAATATTTTCGACTCTTTCAAATATTGACAAAATATCAGAACAAATAAATGAAATTCTTACCGGAGTAAAATGTCAACAAAATTAATTTCAAAATAAGAAAAATTAAAACTTTCCATCAACATTTCATTCCGCAGCACGAGAATAAACCGAAGTACGACGCGAGATAAACACCTGTGCCAAAAATTTCAACTTCCATTCGCCGTAGCTAAAATACCCACGAGTTGGCAGGTGAAAAAAGGACGGCGGTGTTGGGATTTTCTCATTGGTCGCTTTTTCCCACAGCGGCGTAACATTGCGAGTCATGGCTTCTCTTATTCACGTGCGTGCGAAGAAAATTTCGCGGCGGATTGAGCCAGTTTTTACTCGCGTTTCCGTTCGCGATCCATACATTCGCAGACTGACCCTCTGAGCGATGTTTCACAGGTACGACCTCATGGACTTACACATGCGTTCTAGACTGCGATTCTGAGTTTGCGCTATAGTGCCCCGGGCTTGTAGATTCTATTTAATTGAACAATTTTGAGTTTAAAAATTATGGGAAGCGTGACAAACCGCGGAAAATACTGCCACAAATATTGGAGTGAGTTTTTAACTCCAATTAAGAGTGAGCTTACTCTTTAAGAGTGAGTTTTTCAGAAGAGAATCTCACTCTTTCGAAAGTGTAAGATTTTGATTTTAAAATAGTGACATTATTTTTCATTGGAACGGAATTTAGAGCAGTTTATCATGAAAATATTCAAAGATAAATCGTTTGTTGATTTCTCTATGATAAAAATTAGGAGAGTCAACATTTTTTCGTTTCCCCGAATTGTTACAACTTTAAGGTGGATCGATACTTTAATGCAAGGGCGAATTGAAAAAAATATTTATAATGCAACATAATTAATTTCATCAATTTTTTTTTATCATCAAATTTCCAAGCACGAGAACACTTAGACCCTTCGTCCGATAGCGCGATGACACAAACAAACAA
>JABFQM010004057.1:0-10282 GCA_022816865.1 Zelostemma sp. ZL-2020
CCTACTTCTCTCATCCAACATTACTGGCCTTTCTGCGAAGTACGCTCTGCGTGCCATAAACTAGATAGTTAACCGTACATGACTTTTTAGGTTACTCCTTTCTTTTAGCAAGTCATTCAAAAATTTCAAATCGCCCGCTCTTTATGCATGTTATTTTAAACTGCCCGCCGGTGACTAGCTTCTTGTTTGTTACTAGACGCTAGTTACGTTTCGTGTGTGTGCAAGTGACAGCTCGTGCAATCTAACCTCGGCAATCGTGTTTTTTGGCATTTTGATCGCGAAAAAAAGGTTCTGTTCCAGTGAAATTGGGTTTCAGTGTTACATTCGCGGTTATAATGTATTATTCTCTCGGTGTAATTAGTTACATTGTTAATATTATAAAATATATTTAGAAAAAAAAAAATTTCAAACTTTTTAAAAAATGTTTTTGACTTATGAAACCTCGCTCCTTTGACTCAAAATCAAGTTTTAGGTTGCAAACAACACGTTTTGCAAAAAATCCGGCGTGAAAATATGCGTTTTCACAAAAGTCCGTGTTTTGCACTATTACCTGATAATGCGCCAAACATTGTCAAGGCAGCGAAGGATGCGTTCAGAACATCGAAACACCTCGGCTGTTTTAATCACACGCTTAACTTGATGCCAGGAATTCCGGAACTGTTAGAGAAATTCAAAGAGATTGTGACTTTGTCACATACGAGTTACAATTTTTTCTAATTAAATTTAAGACCTCCAATTCAAAGCAGTGAAAACGGAAGGCATGCAACTTCGGATTTCACAAGACGTTATTACGAGGGGGGGGGTTCAACCTACGAAATGTGCAAACATTTTTAACAGTTAAAAACAGGTATAACAGCCGTCGCATGCATCGACTTTTCTGCCGTTAGCATGCTATTAGCCTCTAAAAAAGCGACTTTGGAATGTATTTGAGACTTATTGCGTCGTTTTCACTAACTTACGACGGAGATGTCCAGAGAAAAGTACACCACAGAGAGCAAAATCATTCCTGTGGTTCATCTACTTTTTCAAGTAAGCATAACCGAATCAATTACAATTGTGCTTGAATGTATGCGAAGACACTCATATTCATGTTTCCTTTCCAGAAATCAACTTCGACGTTTGTGCCAGAAAGCAGCCACGTTGCCGAAAATTTGAAACAGTTTCTATTGAAGGAGTTGGATCGACGATTTAGCAGCATCGAATCGAACATGATATGCGCAATAGCGACACTTCTCGATCCAAGGTTCGAGAAAATGTACTTCAGAAAAGCTGTGTCCGTTTAAAATGCGATGACACTCATGGAAAAAGAAATGGTAAAGTCACTACAAAGAGACGCGACAACAGCACCATCGTCGGTTCATCAGGATGTTTCTTGCCCCGGAAAAGATGCAAATACAAATGATGCTGACCCTGGTGACCTGTCGGGTGCTTACGACGCCATGATTACATCATTCGCATCTTGCAGCAGCAGAGACGACTTGCCGAGCAGAGCTCGCACAAAACTCAGGGCCTTTTTCAGTATCCCTATATCTCCAAGAAACTCGAACCCATTGATAATCTGGAGCAGCATAGGACACCAATTCCGAAATTTGGAAAAATTAGCCAATATTTTCTTGACCATGACGGCAACGTCTGTGCCCTCGGAACGGCTGTTCTCGTTAGCGGGCAGGATAATGGACGATCAAAGGAGTTGTCTGACGTCACAACATTCGCAGCAACGCATATTTCTTTCGAGCATCGATAATGAAGTGTGGTTCGGAGAGTTAACGTTAAGTTTAATTTATCAAAATTCAAAATATTTACTCATTTGAAAATATTAATCAATCGAAATTATATTTTTATTAAAATTAGTAAATAATTATATCTTATATAATTGACTGCATTAATAAATATGTGTAAATCGAACAAATTTGTTACGTCATTTCGATACGATATTATCGTGTATCGATACTTAAGTGTTCGATACCTATCCTCAAAAACCGCATCGCCGAGTGCACGCTCGAATGTTTTCACACATAGGGTAAAGTGGGGTGAGACGCCGCATTTTTTTATAAATCGATGTAAAATCGAATAAAAGTGTGAAATTATAATTATGAATATTGTTAAAAATAAGTTAAACATCTCTTAACACTATTATATATTTGTTTTGTACGAAATCAATCTCCAACATAGCTTATTATTAGCAACAAAAAAAAGTTTTTTCTGGGAGAGATGCCGCTTTCGAGGGTAAGACGCCGCTTTTGATGAATTGTATGATAATGTTGTTCAAGGTGATTTATACAGCAAGTAACTACTCGTTATTCATGGGAAAAATGTTTCCTTATATACTTTGAACATTTATTGACAATTTCCACTTGAAAAAATTAGACATTCATTTTACATCTTATTTTTTGAAAAACTTATTTTTATTGAATGGAAAATCGTCAGAAAATTGCACAAATGAAAAAAAAGTCCACACTTTAGATTTTCGTCCACACTCAACGCAGGATTTTTCAAAAATAGTACACTTCAAATGCAACCATTTGTTGCACAAATGACAGCGGAACCAATCTTTCTCTTCGACGTCATATTCTTTTGCACTCCTTACATTTGTCCAATTTCTCGACTTTTTTCTATATGCGGTAGGCATTTTACTCGCTAAAAAAATTAGAAAATTACATTCAATTAATTTTCCCGAACATCAAAAGCATTCCAGATAGCGCGCTTTTATCTGATGAAAGCGGCATCTCTCCCATAGTTTTTGTGCGGCGTCTCTACCGATTAATAGGTAGAGACGCCGCTTAACTTCAAATCGCTTCTGTAAACATAGCATTGATGTTGATGGACGGAATACTTGCGACAACGTTCCAGCTGTCACTATCATAGGTCAGGTCATGATTTCGAAACGAATTTTGTATCAAAAATCAACTTTCACACAACGCGCAATAAATGTTTCGGGCCTTGCAACGGTACTGATCATCTCTAATAGGTTTTAAATATTTGTAGATGAATAATAATACGCCACTGACACTCAACTTTTTGTTGTCGACTTAGGAGGTGAATTCACTCTGACTCACATGACGCTAGAGCGCTTCTATACACGCACACCAGAAAATGCGGCAACTCTCCCTGAGCGGCGACTCACCCCACTTTACCCAATAAGCAAACAGGGATTCAGTAAGGATCCTGAAAAAATAAGAGCTATGGTTCAAGCAGCAGTTCCCAAAGACGTAACACAAGTGAAGGCTTTCATAGGAATGGTAAATTATTACGGCAAATTCGTGCCTAAGTTGGCTGATATTTTGGCGCCAATGTACAAATTGACCGAAGCTAACACGGACTTTGTGTGGGATAAAGGTTGCGATCAGGCTTTTGAGAAGATTAAGAAGGTCCTATAACGATAGAAGAACTTTTGGTTAATTTTAATCCCAAGTTGAAAATTATGCTTACTTGTGATGCGTCCAAGGAAGGGTTAGGAGCAGTTTTGCTTCATGTTTTTGCAGATGTTTCAACAAAGCCAATTTCATACGCATCCAAGAGGTTAAACAAGACACAGCAGAACTATTCCGTAATTCACAAGGAAGCGTTGGCAATTTATTGGGCTGTTGGGGAGTTTTATCAGTATCTGATAGGAAATAAATTCATTTTAGCTACGGATCATAAACCGCTCGTGGCGTTGTTTGGGGAAAATAAAGGAATACCGACAATGGCAGCAGGGCGTTTACAACGTTGGGCGTTGTTCTTAAGTGGGTTCAAATACAGCATCAGGTATATTAAAGGCGCGGAAAATGGGGCGGCCGATGGACTTTCAAGGTTACCAATCAAAGTAGAAGATGAGCCAATAGATAAAGAAGAATGCGATTACTTTCATTTTTTGGCAAAAGATCAGTTGCCATTGGATGCGGAACAGATAAGAACAGGTATTAGAACCGATAAGATTTTGAGTAAAGTTTATCTTTTTGTCAAAGAAGGATGGCCAAGGGAATTGTCAGAAGAAGTAAAAGCTTACCAGCAAAGAGCGATAGAAATTAGTATCGAAAACGGGGTTTTGATGTGGGGATATAGAGTTCTGATTCCTGAAAAATTCCGAAAGCAATTACTAGACGAATTGCACAGCACGCATCAAGGTTTGGTGAAAATGAAAACTCTGGCGAGACAGTACTTTTGGTGGCCAAATTTAGATAAAGACATTGAACGATTGGTCAAAGATTGCGATAGCTGTATGAGTCAGTCAAATCAGCCTCCTAAAGCTAAATTGATAAAATTCAATGATACACAAAAAGTGTTTGAAAGGATTCATTTAGATTTTGCAGGGCCTTTTCACGGTGAATATTATTTAATTTTGTTGGATTCATTCTTGAAATGGTCAGAAGTGGCGGAGATGGCCCGAATCGACTCAAATAGCACGATAGAAAGATTGAGAGAATGGTTCGCCAGGTTTGGGCTTCCAGATTTAATTTTCACGGACAATGAAACGTCATTTACGTCGGATGAATTTCAAACTTTTTGTAAAAATAATGGCGTAAAATTTCAAACGTCGCCGCCGTATCACCCGGCTACGAACGGAGCAGCGGAAATGCGGTCAAATCATTCAAAAATGGATTAACGGAAGCACTAGCGGATGTCCAAAATCGCAACTCCTCGGTCAAACACTGTTAAGCCGATATTTACTAACGTACCGGAACATGATTCATTGCTCAACGGGGCAAACTCCGGCAAATTTGATGTTGGGTAGAGACCCCAAAACAAGATTGGACTTTTTGCGAAAACCGATTGCTAATAAGGTTAGACAACGACAGATCGACAATTATCAAGGATCGAGGGAAGTCTGTTTTGAAATCGACGAAATATGTTATGTGAGGGATTATCGTAATGTAAATAAGCCGGTGTGGAAGAAAGGAGTTGTGGAAGAAAAGTTAGGAGAGCGAATTTATATTTGTAAGCCGTGTGGCGAACCGAATCTGTTGTGGAAGCGTCATATCAATCAGATGTTGAAGGTTGGTCGTTTTTTTGAAGTAAATTATGAGACAATTGAAAAAGAAAGAGAGCCGGAAGAAAAAGAAGTGATTTTTGAGCCACCAATTAGTGAAAAAGTAGACACATTTTTGAGGGAAGATCCTATAACAGAAGATCCTATCGATGAAAAATCTCAAGAATCCGATCAATCTCAATCATCGCACGTAGCCACGATGTCAGATAGGATTCCGACTCCGCGGAAAAGCGTCAAAGAAAAAAGCGTAGCGGAAAAATCCGCAGTTGTTCCAGAGTCGATCGCCAGAGACAGGCCTAAGAGACACATCCGGCCTCCGGATCGATTAACATTAGTAGGTCATTATCTGTTAAATTTAAGCAACAAGCGAGCATTGATCGCAGTAACATTATAATTCATATACTTATAAGGGAGGATTGTAATGTATTGGAGATAGCGCTGCTATATTAGCAAGCCTGCGTACCTTTCGTGCATGTGTATGTATACACGGACGCCAGTCCGTTCCTAGCTACTGGCTAGAGCATTTCGCCTTACGCACATATTTCAATAAACACTTATATATATTACGTACAAGCTTCGTTATTTGCCCCCAATATATTATACTCGCCAACACGCGAAAATCGCAAAAATAAAATGGTCGGCGAAAGCCGATGCGCGATTCATCCGCGAAACGGAGAAATTGGCGTCACTCGCCAACGCGCGAAAATCGCAAAAACAAAATGGTCGGCGAAAGCCGATGCGCGATTTATTCGCAAAATGGAAAAATTGACGTCACTCGCCAATACGCGAGGCGCGTACAAACACAATATAGCACGGCTGAGAACGTGCGAAATAAAACGAAAATGATATATTTGGGGTACAGAACCGACGGGACGTGGTGTTTGAAGCTGCTGTCCGTTGATGGGATCCTCGGCAAAGGGTGATTCCCTCGACGATGATGCTTGCAGACTCGGGTTCGGTGGTGATCGAGAAAGATGGCGTCGATCGACGCAACGAGGGGCAATGGCTCGAACGGGCAAGGAATCCGCTTCCTGGCTTCCGGTGAGGCTGCTGGTGGATTTCGGGCAGCGCCCAAGTAAACGATTCGCAGTGCAACCGAGATCGGTTATGCACCTGCGACGAAAATGCGCCACGCGCTTAAAAAAAACCTTTTCGGGCTGGCTCCGTCCTCTTGCAGCGAGGAAACGAGAGTCCTTTCTTTCGTTGTTCTTCCGGCTTTCTTCTCCTTTCGCGTCGCCAGCGAGGAAGCTGATTGGTCGACGCGATCGCGTTCGATAATCAGCGCCGCCGTCGATATCACGCCGCCTTGATTAATAGGCGGCGAAATTCGCAATTTCGGAGCTGATCGATGCGCGGTAGTCGGTATGGCAGGACCGACAAAAATAATCCGCGGGCTCGCGTCTCATAACACATGGACTCTACGGGCCGTATTCATAGTCCCGACTTAACGTAGAACTTAAGACTTCCTTACTTGAGACGATCTTATTGACTAAGACCGTCTTACTAGAGTATAGAATTCATAGTCCATACGTAAGGTTGTCTTCGCTAAGTTAAGTCGATCTTACGATAGCCAAGCCAATCTTTTGTAAGTTACGACTTGAGACATTGCTCATTCACCATTCGTGAATCTTCGGAAAAGTCCTACATATTGACCAATCCTATAGCTTCGTCACTAGTAACTTTCGCTTATACGTTTTACATGCCAATGTTTTGCGGAAAAAATCCACTAATCCATCCAGCTGTTTTGTTCGCAAAAGTCACATTTCCAAGAGGAAAGCCGTTATCAATTTTGTTGAATGTGATAAACATTTTTAGAAAAAAGCGGTGCATTTACATCGTTTGCATACCAAAAAATTGACACCTTTTTTTGAAGAAAAGCCACATGAAAATGGGCAAGTCGCCTAATTTCACTCCGATCGAGAAAAAATTGTTTCTCGACATTTTAAAAAGGTACAAGCACGTAGTTGAGAATAAAAATAGTGATGCTGTGTCACTAAAGGAAAAAGAAACAGCATGGAGTGAAATTTGCAGCGAATTTAACTCATCGCAACTGATAGTGAGAGAGGTATGTCTTTTAATTCATTATATATAATTTATCGAAAATTTTAGGCAGAAAATGTACCTATATAACGTCAAAAAATTGCATATTTGCAACTTTGATTCAATATCACACAATTATTCGTCAAAATGAATCAAATCAACTTTACATTTCGTTTAGATCAATTGCCCGAGTAGTATTTTGCTGTATGTATAAATATTTAACTAATTCTTTTGATATCAAATTTAACCCATGGAAAAATATCGTCAAAAATTGACGATTGCTCGTGGACAAATTCGCTTTAATTTTCAACGACATTTTATTTATTTATTATGCTCTCATAGGAGCACCTTGAAAAAACCGAAAAAATCGAATTTGTTCTGTCAAATAATGAAATGTATTTAATTGCTTGATTTCAAGTTGCGGGTTCAAAGTCGGGGCGAAATTGTACATAATATATGTGTAGAAAAATAATTATATTTGAAATTCTTCGCAGAGAAATACTCAGCAATTGCGAAAACTATGGACAAACATGAAAACTAACCAGAGAGACGCTCTAACAAAAGAAAAACAAAACCGAATGGCAACAGGTGGAGGCCCCGAAGTTCCCTCTGCACATGTAGACCCAGATATTGCAAGTATAGTGCCAAATTTGATGAAGACAGCACCAGCGCTCTATTCCTCGAACCTCACAGATGTTAAAATCAAAGGTGAAAATGCAAAATGTTTTTTTGCAACATAAATTACATAAATATTTTACTTATTATTCCCGTTTTAGAAAGACAGGAAGGCGTTATGAGCTGCATTGCCGATGGTGACTCCAATTCTTCAACTGCCCAATACTTCGAAGATGTGTTTTTCGATGGGTTTTTTCATGAAACTGTGGAAAGTTGTCCAACTGAAAAACCTGAAGATATTTTGAATAGTTAGTGCTTATTTAATGCAATGATTTTGATGAATATTCGTTAATTAAAATTATGTTGTTTGTATTTAACAGAGAATATTGAACATGAAGCTGTAAAGGACCAGCAGCAGCAAGTTAAGACCAACGAAAGCCAATCGAGTGACAAAATTTTTACAGTCAGAGGTATCGATCAAACAGTACATAGAAAATGCGATAAGTAGCCACAATGAACATTGCTTCTGATCCATTGACATCATGGTCAGCGGTAGTTGACCGGAGGTGAGGAAAAAAGCGTCAACTACCAAACCATATTTACAAAAATTATCAGGAAATGACGTTCGGGCCAATGTATTTTCGCTTGTATCTTTTTATTGGAAGCTTAAATTCCCGAAATGACGGCGGATTTGGCTTTTTCAGGCGATTTTCCATCGAATGCACTTGTTCGTTTATTGCTAAACATCGCGTTAATTATGTAATTACCGAGTATACTATTCGCGATAGAGAATTTATTTCCAATGTTATTGTCACGGTTGAGATTCAGATAGACCTTCCGAGTTTCGACATCTCTACCTTATCGACACTCATCATTATTTCGATATCTCTACCTTATACACCCAATAATATGAAATCAATCACTCAAAAGTGATTAAAGATGCTTATTGGAAGTTGCCGTTTTCAGTTTTGGGGGATTTCACATTCCGAATCGACGAGAAAAAGGTTTTTTTTTCAATGTTTCGTGATTTTCGGAACTCGAAACTTCGCCGCCCGATGGCGCTACTGTAAAAACCGTCTGTTTAATATTTACTTCCGCGATTGTAAGCCGTCGAATTTTTGAATTTTCGTCGATTTTTTCGAATCGTATACTTAAATTAAAATTGGAATATTACCGTTCAATTTGAGAGCATTTTCACATTCTGATTTTTCAACGAAATAAATTTATTGACACTCCGCTCTAACTTACCAAACTTTTCGATTTCGATTTGTATTTCGTGATATCAATCGTGTAACCGTGTGTTGCTTATCGTTAAATCGTTGCTTATCATTATATAATGATTATTTTTGGACAACAAAATTGTTCAAACAATCAACTTGTTTGAAAAAAATCCAAAAATTAGGAAACTGAGAAAAAGCAATTTTCGAGAGATTGTTATCGATCGCGATATACTATTATTAATTTTTGTAAGAGTTTAATGTTTGAACAGTTGAAAATTGTTGATACTGAAATTTCAAAATCATTGCATATTGTGAATGTGATAATTATTTTCGAATAATGAAATTGTTCAAACAATCCATTTGTTAATAAAAAATTCGAAAATTTGAAAATTGGAAAAAAGCAATTTTTAAGACATTATTGTTACCGGTCAGGATACATTATTATCGCAAGTTGTCAAAAGCGCACATTTTGCCTTTTTCATCACTCATTAGCGCACATTTGAAACACTCACTCGAATTGTCGAATTATTTTTTTTTGATGCGCCACAAGGACTAGAATGCGCGAGGCATTCTAGTCCTTGTGGATTTTTTAAAGTCCAGGTCAGGTTAGGTTAGGTTATAAATTTATTCGTTTTTTTTTAACCTGCACTTCTGTAAACATCTTGATTATTCCGCTTTTTCAACAAAAAAAAAAATTTTTTCAAATGTTAGTAATATCATCGAAAATATCGTTCCTTTTCCTCATTGGTGTGCCGGCTTAACATATTGCATCACAAAAATATGTAAGTAATATTACCGAAAATATTGTTCCTTTTCCTTATTGGTGCGCCGGCTTTCTTTTACGTCGGTTCATTCCAGTCTTTTTTGTTAATTGAACCATACCCGGATTAAGATAGCCGCTTATTGCCTAGGTCGATGTGCGCTTATGAGCGGTCGGCTTGTGCGCTTTTGAGTGTTTCAAATGTGCGCTTATGAGTGATTGAAAAACAGGTGCATGTGCGCTTTTGAGTTACAGACATTATTATTGATGTTCAAAAAAGTCGATTGTTTAAATAATTAAAAATTGTTAACACTGAACGTTCAAAATTGTTGTCTTTCAGAAATGTGATCATTGTTTCTGAACAATAACATTGTATGAACAATCAACTTGTTTAAACAAATTTAAAAAGTTGGAAAATAGAACAAAACAGTTTTCAGGCTATAACACTCTCAAATATGAATTTCATTCAACAATTAAAAGATGTTGCAAAAAAGCTACGGAATATAGTATGTTGCATATTACAAGGGTTGAAACACGGCGATTGCAACGAGTACAGTCTGTTTCACAAGAAAGTAGACGAGTTATCCGAAAAAGTATTCAATATATTGATTTCAAAATTTTTTACATAAAAGTTAACCCAAAATACAATAGCGCAATTATTTTAATAAACTGTAAAAT
>JABFQM010004058.1:0-10282 GCA_022816865.1 Zelostemma sp. ZL-2020
GGGGGGGGGGGGGGGGGGGGGGGGGGGGGGGGGGGGGGGGGGGGGGGGGGGGGGGGGGGGGGGGGTGGGGGGGGGGCGGGGGGGGGGGGGGGGGGGGCGGGGGGGGGGGGGGGGGGGGGGTGGAGGGGGGGGGGAGGGGGGGGGGGGGGGGGGGGGGGGGGGAAGAGACAGAGAACGAGGTGCGCGATGAAACTTTTAATAAATGGCAGAGTCGATATGAAGTATAGGACTTTGACATATCGTGTGTCTGTAATGTATAGTTGAATCTGGCGGCAGATGTGGCGGGTGCTCACTCCGCGCAACTCGCTCCGGATTTTCTTCTTGAGGGGGGTGGGTATAAGCGGCGTCAAAGCCCGTACACATCACTGAATTTTGCGACTTACGACTCGGCTGCATTTAGCCAATTCCACGGACAAATAAATTCCGCAAAAATTCTTTGAAAAAAGAAAAGGAAAAGAGGAGCGACTCGATCTCGGGAAAATGGAAAATTCGATGTTACGCAACGACCTACGTGTCAACGGTTAAATTCACCCTGTTTACAGGGACGGTCTTAATGACAGATTACCCAGATCCGCTTTGTGCGAAATCTCTCGTTTGGACAGGCGATATGATTGAAAAGTTGAGCATGATTTTGACACAATGCATTTCACGGCGTGACTTTCGTACACCCCGGTACCGGCAATCCATTCATTATTCAAGCATTTGTTGCCTCCGAAAACGAAAGCAATATCGTCCCCGCAACATATTCCAAGAAGAAAAAAAAACAAAGGAGTGTTTCGAGGTGATTTTCAACGTGACTTACTTGGAAGGAAGCGGCGCGAGGAACGAGCCGAACGAGTTGTGAAATGCCGGGAAGGAAGGATCCGAATCCTTCGCGGGACCGCGTGGCCGAGCACGTGACAATAGCCCCCACTTTTGTCGTTCTCGGTCGTAAGAGCGACGACTCGCGCTGGCGCGACCCGCCCACGGTTGCGCCAACATCGTAGCCGCCTCGTGTTCGGCTGCACAAGAGTCGCTCGTATGCACTGCCGCGGTCGACATCAGGTTCCCCGAGCCCGCGTGTGCCCTCCTCGGAGCCCTGCCGCGCCGCGGCCCTCCGAGCTGAGACCAGGCCAGCCCGCCTACACCAAGAGGGTTGAGCTTCGTGGATTCGTTACCGCAACGCCAATGGCCCACGTGCCGCGTCACGTGACGGCCGCAAAAGAGTGGTATCATTCTTTCGATCGGCTTCGGCTCTCGGCAAGAGAGACAGCATTAACAACATAGACGCGCAACGGTGAACGTTGGAGAAGTGAAAAAGATCACGGGGACTACTCCTCCACCTCCGGCCTCCTCCTCCTCTCCTTCCTCGTATTCTTCGGCGACCACCTCCGCGAGTCCTCCGACCTCTCCTCCTTTTTCTTTCTCTTTGCTCTTCATTTCGCGAACGTCGCTCGTCGGCTCTCCCCGGCCGATCCGAAAATTGCACCAGTCCTCCCTTATTTCGCGTATCCAAGCTTTGTTCTTGTTGACGAGTGTTTCGCGCCAGTGGTCCCCGTTTCCCGTCGTTCGCCAACAGCGCCATTTTGTTCGGTGTAAACTCGGTGTTGAGTGTGAGTGCTTCGTTTCGTGTCGAGAAAAACAAAGCCGGTGTTAATCGAATGCTTCGATCCCAGCTGATAAGGACTTTTGCCTTTCATGAGAGGTAAAGAACAGCCGATTCACCGGGACGAAAACTACCAGAGGCCGAGACTCGTCGAGGCTCTTAACTCGGGCCAAAATCCCGGCCTATTCCCGACCTACCAGAAGGAATTCGCATCCGCGAAGACGAGGCCCCTGACACCCGTCCTGGCGAACGACGGTGGGGGTGGCTTCTGGCTGGCCTCGGTGGCCGCGGGGGCCGGGGCTGGTGCCATTTTGTCCCCGCACGGCACGATGGAATCCTCTTGCGTGCCCGCCGCCGAGACCGGCTTCATGAACAGCCAACCATCTTTGGCCGAATTCATGACGGCGCTGCCGCAGATGAGCGGGGACGGCACCCTGCAACATTCCCCGGGAACCGGGGGCTCCATGAGCCCCGGGAACCATCATCCCGGTTACCACGGCATGATGGACCCGCACGGAGTTTCCGATCCCTCAGGATCGGTTAACGTTCCCGAGTATCCGTGGATGAAGGAGAAGAAAACCACGAGGAAGAACAGCCAACAAGGTAACCGCATTTTTTCGCCTTGGCTTTCGTTGAGATTTCTGGGACGTCTGGGACATCTTTCGCGCGCGCGGCTTATTATGTAACTGTAAACTTGTATAATTGGAACGCGAGGTTCTATTTTTAACTCATTGCTTCGTGTACATGAAACAATGCATCTCTATAGGATCGAATGTATTTTTAAATAGCCTGAGAAGCGGCCAATGCGATAAAGTCGGGAACACATGGCGAAAGAGGAAATGAAGAATAAGGTTTCGATTGATTTTAATGATTCGTGGAACATTAGGAAGTGGAAGTTCTTCGCTCCAGGGTGCCCAGTTTTCATCGACTAATGACGTTTCGGAGACACTCCTTTCCTTTACATCCGACTCCACATCTGGAGTACATCACTTGCGAAAACCGCACGTTTTCCCATAACCATTTGCGACGAATTACCGTGTATCGTTCTGTGCCGACCACCGTGACAATTTGCCCGAACGACGATGCTCAGCACATGGTGCTTTCTCAAAAGCATTCGACTTTGACACTGATGAATTGGAGGCTTTTGAAAATCATCGTGCTTCTCTCGCCGCGATACCGGCATTTCGAGTCTTTTGTCGAGTCGAGACTGAAATAATGTGGCTTTACATCGCGTACGAAAACAAACTCGTCCATAATGTTTACATTTGTTGCGGCGGCAGTAAAAGTTTGATGATGAAAATCATCAAAGGGTCATTTTCTCAACTTGACGCATATCCTGATTTGTGGCAATTTTGACGTGCAATTTTGAGGTTCTTATTCTCTTACGTTTATGAAACTGGTATTTTTCGAAGCTATATAATTTATTTTGAATTATACTTGTAGATTGAAGCTAGGGTTGCAAAATTACGACACAAAAATAACGCAGTCTGAAGCTGTTGAGAAAGTGTTTGAATTTCCAACACCTGTCGGTGTAAAAATGGTATCAAAGTTGTTTTCAAAGTCACTCGTGTCGTTGATGTGATTTCATTGGTTTTCGATGTACGAAAATATTCAAATGTGACTATTACTATCGTTATGACCTATCTTTTTCAAAAAATGCCATTTTCCGGCTTCAATTTTTCTTTAAATTCGAGATGCAAAAATTTATAATTTGTTTGCACAAAAACGATTCCAATTTTTTCATGATTTCGTAATATTTACTCGCGGAATTCGTAGTTAAATCCTCTCTGAATTAGTAGAATAGGACCTGTTATCTTCCTGTAACAGAAATTCTTTTATCAATTACGAGTTAATAACTAATCCAATTTTCATAATTTTAAAAAGTACGTAGATAAATATATTAAGTTCGGGAAATCTTAATATTACACAAAGTCAATGTTCAAGATGCAAAGCAGAACAGCTTTTAATGATAGAAACAAATTGAGCAATTTCAAATTTATTCTAGTAAAAACTTTACGATTCTTGGGCTAAATCTTTGACGCACCCGAATCTGTAGCCTTGAAGAGAAGCTTGTGCATAGGGTTTTAAGTATTTTGCACTCACTTCCAATCGGCTTCAAAGCAACTGTGACAAAGGAAAAGCTGGAAACCTGGAAAAATCCGGGAAAAGTGAGGCATTTTTTTCAGTCGTGTCTTTTAAATACTAAAGATAGGATTCGAAGAAAAAAAATGCTATTGAAGATGCATGAGTTGTCTTCAATTTGTTAATTCAAAGTTCAATTTTATAGAATATCCAAGAAATATATAAACAAAATACACTGAAACGTCGTATTTAATGCTCAAGTCTCTCAATTGTTGCGAAATAATGTTATGTATTTTAAAATTTGTGAGTCATTATTCCAATGTTGCATAAAAAATCGTATGTAATTATTAAGTTTTAAGTTTACTATTTTGTCGATGCAATCGAGGCATGATCGTAATAAATTAATTTATTAAAAATACACTCCGGATACACTGACTTTTGGAAAAAGGCGACTTAATATCGAATCGATGATGCTGAAATATCTACTTAAGTTTTGGAAAATTGTAAGCAAGCCCGATTTTCCAGTGTTAAAAATCAAGAAAAAACAGACTGAAAAATCCGGAGAACCGCAGGATTTCGTATAAGAATTCAAGCGGCAAGCCTGTCCAAAAGGAAATGAAAAAAAGATGTTCCACTTGGACCATCATAAAGTATTTATCGACGTTAAACCGCTCCACAAATGTATTGGGGCGCGATCGTTTTCCGCCAACTTGTTGGCCATTGTCGAGCCATCGAGGACCCATAAATCTGCAGGGAGCTCTGGGCACGCTTTCGTCCGCGTTGGAAGCGGGAGCACGCATGTATAGATATATACATGGCGATTCTCGTGCCGCGGCAGGGGAGGTTAGAAGTTTATGGGCCACGAGGGTCGCCATTCAACGACGCAACGACAACGCCGAACGACTCCTCCAACGACGATTTAACAGCCGGGCCCAGTGTCACCGTTCGATCCTCCGGCATACGCATTCGTACGGAAGGAAGATTAAGTGTCGGCACGAAGGTTAACCAGTCGCCTGGCCAGCGGTAACACGCGGAATCATCTGCAAATTGAGCGGCGAGAGCGTCGGGATGCTCATAATTCACAGGACCTGCCTACCGATGTCCCTTATCGTCAACCGCTCTGACCACGGCTCTGACCTTTTTCGTGATTTGCGAGCCGCGAGGGAAACTCCTAGATTTATAATAAAAAAAAGCAAGCGCAATCGCTTGCTTGATCGAGACGCGATTTTCGGACTAAAATTAAAATTGCGCTTTCAATTTCCGAGGGAAGAAAAAGCGCCTTGGAATCGAGGAAATAAAGACGCGTGATTGATGAAATAATTGCGCGGGACTGTCGCTTTTTCATCATCGCACGCGGCGCAAAAAAATAATAAATGAACAAGTATATAATTAGCACCGGAACGAGCCCGATGATTGTTTCGTTCTCCGGCGCGCGAGTTCCGTTACGACGAGTAATTAAAGAATGACGCAAGCGGCAGCGAATCCACTCGATAACATGAAAAATAATGCGCCGCGCCTGTTTTGCATTTTTATGATCAAGTCGCATTAATTACCGTGAGAAAAAAAAAGCATTTGGGGCGCAGAGAAACGTCGGAAAACGCGCGGAGCGAGAGAGCCGAACAATTTTAATAACGAATCCGTCATGCCGTCGAGAAGTTCTCGTCGTCATATATAGCGTGTCTCGCAATGCCAGGGATGATTTTCGCTCGAGCAATCTCCTTTATTCCGCGACTTCCCGACAGACTCGATCACTTCCGAACGAGTAATAAGCGGGGCCTGCCGCCTCTCGGCTGAACAGAAACTCTCGGCGGAACGTTAACTAACGTGCACAGCGCCCGGGTGTGTCACCCTGTTCGTATTAAATTCCAATCTGTTACAACGACGTGCCGTCGTCCAAGGTGTAGCGTCGCCCCGGAAGCATGGGGGAGCCTCGCTGATTAGCCGAGTTATTTGCCGGGAGATCTACGGCCGATGTCTATACTTGACGGTAATTCTTGGCAGGCACGGCAAAAACACGATTCCGCGGGTGTTTTTACGACGCCTTGTTCGGAGCGTCTCATCAGTCACCGAAGCCAAGACAGAAGCTTCGATCCAGAACGCCGGCCTCTTTGGGACGCCGATGTGTCAATTAATCCCTGCGTCCCGAGGGACGTCGCCTGGGTTATCCTCGTCACCGCGTGCTCGCCATCCTAAACTCCCTCTTTTCCTTTCTTCTCTCCTTTCTTCTCCTTTCCCTCCATTTTCTTCACGCGACGCTCGAGATCCTTTCGGCATATTATACTGTATAGGGAAAAGGCTGCGACGTTGGGACTGTTCTTCAATTTTATTTTATTGCTTCGACATCGATTTTATATAAAGGCCTTTGGGATTAATAATTTTTCTCAATCTTTGTTTTTTCCAATGTACGCAAGATTTGGTTGACTCCATCGAACATCGTTTTATTCAATCAACAAATTTTTGGCTATACTTGAGGCTAAACAGAATCATCATTTATCACATACCAAAGATATGTGATAAATCTTCATTCAACAATACTCATTCCATTAATTAATCGCGTGCTACAGCGTTTAATTCTTCAAGTTCTATGAATCGATTTTTGTTGCATATCTTCTTCGCGAATCGTACCAATTTTACAGAGAAAATTTGCTGAAAATAAGAAATTTGGATTCTTTACATTTTTTATTCGAATCAACTCAAAGACATGAGCAATTTTGAATTTATTGAAAATTTTCATCAATTCAACAAAACACCTTTCGTCAACCCCTTTTCACAAATATATTTCTCTCCAAGTCCGTGCACAATCGTGAAACAATTTTGGGGCATTTTTATTAACTTGAAATTATGTTAAGAAACTCCTATTTTCTTTTCGTATCAAAAATTATACTCAACTTTTTTAGCTCTGTTCTATGACTTTTTAAACGTAGAATGAACTTATTTAGTTAAAGCTAAGCAACAGTGTGAATTTCACATTAATATTTCATAAATGTGATATAAAAAGTAGTTGGCGAAATTAGATTTTCTCATTAATAGAAGTTGGAAATCAAATCCATGTGTAATTCAAGTTTATAAAGCGGTGTAGAATACCGTGCTACGTAAAACGTAGGAAAAAGTTTCAAATTTTGCCTTTCAGAATTTAGCCGGAAATTTATTGATCCCTGGGTCAGCCTCTCTCCTAAATATCGTAATTAATGTTTTCTTTTACGTTTGCAATAGAAGTTGAATCAACAAAAACCTCAAGTTTCGTATCCATCGGGGGGAAATTAAAAAAAAATCGAAGCGAGAACAAGGGGACCGCGTTCCAATTTGGAGATTCGTCGAGCCCGAGGCAAATCGGAGATAACTCCAGTCGCAAATCCCGGCATCTTCGACCGTCGCTTTTCCGCTTTTTTTCCTCTAGAAAGGGGACAAAAACAGCGACGGCCGAGACTGTGTTTCGAGATGGCGATATCAGCGGCGAGGAAAAGTAGTTCTGTCTTCTCTTCTCCGGAAAGAGTACTATCTAATCCGCCATCACGGAATACGTCCTTATGATTTAGCCGAGAGAAGCAAGAATTTGGGTCCAGTCAACCAAGAACTCGATAGCTTGCACGCCACGTAAAGTCACTTTATCGATCGTGACGTTTTTTTGTCAAAAGTTTATTGTCCAGAAATCGAATCGCGCGCGGCATCTGCGCGGCCGATCTTTTCATTTGTTTCCTCTTCAATTTGCATAGGCATGTAACGAACCGTTTAATATAGCACTGTCGTCGAAAAAAGTAATATGCAAAACTTCGTAAAGTGAATTTCCCGCAAAGTTTCAAATGAAATCAATCTTATTATCTTGTTTACTTCCTACTATCTTCGCGAAATCACGAGCAAAAAAGTCGCGATTGCCAAAATATTGATCAATTATTTGAAAATTTTTTAAACTCAACACTGGTCAAGATAAAACTCGTGAGTTAGTGAAATATTAACGAATAATAAATGGGTGCAATTAAAAATGAAAATGTGTAAGAATTGAGATAGTCGCAACGTTTTCCCGTTCTTTCTCGCGTGAAATAATAAACACGGGATAACAAATTGATAATCCGGAACCCCATAACCGTACGAATATATTTTGGACTAAATCTGTAGCCCGATACTAAAAGAAGTTTCCACGCTCGTTGTCGCGCCAAATGGGCCGCTATAAAAGCCCGAGGTGGAGTTACCCACTTTTCCCTTCTTCCCTCACTTTTTCTACGAGAGTGTCTTCTGGGGTGGCATGACATCGCGAATACTCCGCGCTCGCTTACGAATTACATTGCCTGCCATCCGCCAAGAACAAATTCTAAACTCTTTTATGAAACTTTGACACGCCATTAATGTCGTTCCCTATAATCATCTGTAATCTAATGCAAGTTTCAAAAGACAATAAACAGTTCACGAAAAATATGCTTTTGAGGCGCGAAGCAATAACGCGAACTTATTTTTGCATCGAAAGAGACGGGCATGTCTTTTCATAGAAAAAGAAACGAGAGGAGAAAGGAGCGTAGGGATCGGGACCTTAAGTGCGTAATTTCATTTGTTCTTTTATCGAAAATACAGTTATCTTTTTAAAAGGAGAATGAGCTCGGACTCGAATCATTAATCACAATCCATCGACGAGAGATCCCGGGCGTTTCGGAGTTATAGTTTCAGTCGTCGGAGGAACATCGCGTCTGCCACCACCGTCGACTCGCAGCCGTATATATTATATACATATTTTTCACGTTCCTTCGTCCTTAAAACGCAAACGATTTCTTTGCCCTCCTCCCTCCTTGCCCCGGCAACTCCGCTCGACCTCTTACCAGACCGGATACGAAGGAACGAGAGGTCGTCTGCTCCCTGCCAGAAACGCAACCGCGTTAATAATAATTTTATGTAAATGCGCGACGCCGGGAGAAGTATCGAGGACGATGCTTGAAAGCGCCGCAGACGCGCTCGGCTTTAACAAGAAAAAAACAGAGACACGGGGCGCGGTTACCGCCCGGCATAACTCGTAAAAAGGAAGCGGGTGTTAAAATTTGCGGGGACGAAGCGACGATAACATATGCAGAGCCGGATTTCCCGGCAATGACGCCGCTCGCCGGTTACGGAAGTGTGTGAATCAAAAAACAGATATTTCTTTCGCAATGTCGATGACTTGCGTTTTATCAGTTGCGGTCAAAACCCTTTTTTAGACAGGCACTAGTTTTGATTTAGGATAAAATTGAAGACATATTTATCTCTATTTTACTTGTCGCAACACTTTCCATATATTTTTCCCAAAACATCTGATTTCGCCCCAAAATTTTATATCAAAGAGGTATGAAAAATCAATAGAATGTCTTCAATTTTGTCTCAATCGAAATATTTGATGAAAACTAGAATTTACAGACATTACTTGGTTGAAAGTATGGTATTAAAAAAAAATTTTGACCTAACAAACACACGGATAACAAACTTGAAGGATAAAATTACTACAATTTCGATCAAAATTACCATACCATTTGATAATCTAACCCTATATACGTGTTTTCCGTGCGTCTTTACTATGTAAAGACTGTCTTACTAATTTTTCGATACATTGCAATTCTTCTTTCCAGCATAGATCAGAAAACGACCCCAGGCTATCAAATGGTATAGTAATTTTTATAAAATTATTACAGTCTTTTTGTTTGTAATTTAGCTACTTTTTCACAAAATGTATACGTTAAACATGCATTCAACAGAGAAAGAAAAGCTTCGAAGAAGTGAACACGCAAACACGAAAAAGATAAATTTCGTTAAAAACAGCTAGTCTTGAAACTCTACACGAAAATTACGACAAAAGTCACTGTTTGAAGTTATGGACATTCTTACTTCCTGCGGTAATATACGTACAGCGCGAAAAGACACTGTAACTAAAGCCGTAATTCACTTCTTTCCAAATTAACGCTCAATTTTTTCCCGCGAGCTCCAAGTCTCTCGGCGAGCGTACCATTGGAATGGTAAAAGTAATCGTTTCGCTTCGTTAAAACGTTGTCGTCACGGTGTACATACATTTCCGCGTCGGGCCCGCGAGTCTAGCTTCCCCCGATAAATCATCCGCTCTCGAAATCTCTTCTGGAAGAGAGATTCCGCTCTTTCTCTCGACGAATCCAGCCGTATTCTTTTTGTCACGAAAACGTTCTACGCCGCTCCACTTCCCTCCTTTATATTAAAAATGAACTGTCGTCCCCACTGACGACATGGACGGGTATTTGACTGTACTGCCGCTTTTATTTGATAAATCGCGCAGCGACCTCCTCCTCTGGTCATCTGAATTTCTAATGCATTACCTTCCCCGTGTCCTACGTCGCATCCGCTCGAAGCGTCAAACAACGAGGGCGAGACTTTGCGAGGGATGAGGGCGACGTTTCGGCCAGACTTTGGAACCGACGAAAAGTACTTCTTGCCCTCCTCGAAAGGTCTGCATAATTTGCCACGACTTCTAGACGATTTTTTCCTCGAAAAATTTAACGCCGCGCGTCGTTCGATCGACGCTCTT
The DNA here is from genome assembly GCA_022816865.1 of Zelostemma sp. ZL-2020. Taxonomy (NCBI): domain Eukaryota; kingdom Metazoa; phylum Arthropoda; class Insecta; order Hymenoptera; family Platygastridae; genus Zelostemma; species Zelostemma sp. ZL-2020. The sequence continues at coordinate 10,173 of JABFQM010004058.1, forward strand.
TTTTTCTTTACGCAACACGGACATACGAAGCCGAATCTTTAATCAACGTGATTGAACCTGTTGCCCGTAACGAGGCTTACACAGCGATAAAAAGTTTTCGACTACCGTGG